>NW_011627055.1:124420-134730 GCF_000204515.1 Acromyrmex echinatior | reverse complement strand
GTGCGCGCGTGCGTGCGTGCGTGCGCGCGTGCGTGCGTGCATGCGTGCGTGCGTGCGTGCATGAGCGCGCGTGTTGAGTAGAGGGATATATCTTCGTATGTACTTAAAACTGTATATGAATATATCCGTCTCATCTCCGGAATACACAATTTTAAATGCGAAGGTATATCCCTCTTTCTATTACACGCACACATGGTACAACTGACGAAAATGCACAGATAAGTTTTATACGCCGTTATTGCGCAAAGAATCATAACAAACTTTCTTTTATTCCAATTTGCAGGAAAAGTCCATATTTTAACAATTTTAAGATGATCATATTCACAAAAAAAAAATTCATTCCATCTCGTAGAGTGTGTCAAATTATGCAATTTTTTGGAGCTGTAACACATCTTTATTTTTTAAAAGAATGAAGATAGGGGAAGATAAATTCAAAATCTATTCAAAATCTTTTCAAAATACAGACTTTATCCTTAAAAATGAAAAAAAATTGAATATAATTTTTCATAAAATCGTGCTTATTTGAAGTATAAAAAAATTTTAATAGAATTTACTTGTGATAATTTTGACATATATATTAATGTTTATGTATATATAATGTTTGACACTAAATATAAAAAATATTCTTGCAAAAACTATTTATACTGCACTAATATATCTTATATATGAGAACAGTTTATAATTGTCATAACAATATTTATATATATATATATGTGTGTATGCACGCACGCACGCACGCACGCACGCACGGACGCACGCACACACGCACGCACACACGCATGCACGCACACACACACACACACACACGCACACACACGCGCGCGCACGCACACACACGCACACACACACACACACACACACACATATATATATCTCAAACATCAAGTTATTAGTAGAAGAATTCTCAACTGTAGACATGCAAAACACAGTGCGTTACCTAAACATCAATTTTTACCTCAACTAATAATAGATATATTTCTTTACTTACCCGCAATAGTAAGATCAACTAATGCCTTGTCCTTCTGTATATGCAATGCTGTCAGGAAGAAGAATAGAGCACCGAATACTTCTACAAACATTGTAAGAAACATTGCATATTGTAGACTATGGAACTCTATGCTTATATTTTGACTATCATAAATAGCAGATTGTCTTTCTACACCCGACAAGAATATGGACTTTAATCCTTCTGATATCTAAAAACGATTAATAATTAATATTTTGTAATATTAGTACAGTAAGTTTATTTTTACATACAAGTCCAATAAGATAAGGACTGCCTGCATCTCCAAGAGCGTGTGCAATGAGTATTTGGAATGCCTCTGCTGTGGATCTTCTTGTGGGAATTACTACATACTACAATATAATAAAAGATAATTAAATTTATTAAAATACATAATTATAAAAAAAAATATATTTTTTAATATATTGTTCCCTACCAGTAATATGTCTGCTACAATAGCCCAATTCAAATTTAATGATAACTGACCAAAAAATATTAATATATAACAAAGAGTAGAATTTGTATTGGCTGTAATCATAGCAAAGAATAACAGAGGAGCACTTATTAAAAGGCCTACGGCACATATCAGAGGATCAGCTTGTTGCCAGTAAGTTCGTAATTTTTGTGCTATAGCAGAGCCTAAAGGTACACCTATTAGACCAGATGCCATACCAATTAAGCCAAACTTATATGCAACACTAAAACATTATAACACACATAAATACAATTATATATAATTAATATACATTTTTATATAATAAAATAAACATACTATATGTAAATATTTAAAAAAAAAAACGTACTCTTCTGGATCAACATTTGCTCCATAAGGAAGTAATTGGAAACCTAATTGTAAATATGTTGGCGCCCACCACGCCAGTGCACCAGTGACAAACGCTACACAAGTAAATCCTGCAGTAGACAGCATAAAACTTGAACTGAAAATTATGTCAATAATATAAGAAACATAGTATTAAAAGAAACATAGTATTATAAGAAATTATTTAAAAAATAATGTAGTTGAATTTGATCGTTTATCATTTTAAAATCAATCTCTATTGTCATTTTTTAAATATCATTATGTACTGTGATAGTGGCGCTATTACTCGGTCTTTATTTACAATTAAATAATTTGGTGAAAAAATAATTGAAGTTTAATCAAATTCATTAAATTATATATTGTATAATAAAAGAAATAAATTAGATAACTCTATTATATTTTTAAATACATATTCTAATATTTATCATGATCTCAGTCTCGTACCCTGACAGATAGTTAAAAACTGTTATAATGTACAGAATTTGTGTTCTATTTTATTTGGACAATTAGTAATGATAGATGACATAGATCATTCATATGACTATCAATAAAAGTATTAATAAAAGAATAAATTCCATATAATAATACAATAATACTTTAATGAAAAAAAAATATAATATTACTGATATAATTACTTCTTTAATAACTGCTTGATATCGTATGACCATGTGGTACTTGTCAAATGAATACCTCCTTCACGTTCACCTCTGATAGGATCTCTTACTACAAAAAGTAACAGAAGAATTGCTACAATTCCTAATACTGGAGTAATACGCAACCCCCATTGCCATTGACCAGTAATACGAGCTGTTTCACCTCCAGTAATATATCCTAAACCACTAAAATAATATATACAGTGAATGCAAAAAGTATTCGTGCAGAGCAAATATTCTTTAAAAAAACTTTATTTTTAAAAAGTAAATATTATTCAGCAAGAAATGAGTCATTGAATTGATGTTGAATCAATATCGATACGATGATTTCAACACCAATTTGATATCGATTTGACGTTTAATTGACGTTTCATTTCTTGCTAGGTAATTAACAACTTATTCATAAAGAATAAAATAGACTATATGTTTCTTAAAATTATATATACCAAAAAGATGTATATTAATTACAGAAAATATATCATCTGAAAAATAAGCGAAAATTAAAAATTATACTGTTTGGATGCTCAAAAAGTATTCGTACAGTCGAAAAACTTAAGTTTTTATTAGTCGTTTAACTTCTAAAATAAAAAATATATGCGAAGCTCATTTGTTAAGGTAAAAACAAAATGTATTCATTGTATAAAATTGCTAATTAATGTTTATTTTCTATAAATAAAACTTTTTTAATAAAAAATTTCCTTGTGCAAATATTTTTTGCTCTCACTGTATGTACATATAAGCAACATATTAAGCAACATATATTTTAATTATGCAGATCATAATCAATGTACCTTCCAACTGGAATAGCAAAGTAAAATAGGGCGAGCATCTTAGAACGTACATCTTTTATAAATAAATCACTAATAATTGTTGGCGCAATTGTAGAGTAACTAGCTTCTCCTATGCCAACAAGTGTCCTAAAGAATAGAAACCATCCAAAGGTCTGAAATAAATTAAAAATATTACTTAATAATATCAAATTTATATTTCATACGATACTTTTTTGCACATAACAAAATTAGATGTATTAATGAATCTCTTCATTAGATACAACCTGATATTATTAGAAAGATGTAATAACACATCTAATTTTAATAAGATTCTTATATTTGATTATAGGTTTACTTTGAGTATAACATCTCTTTCATCAACTCTGTGATATTAACTCAATCATCACCATTATCAATTTGAGAACTAAACACAGTTTGTCTCAGAAAAGAAAAAATAAGATGCTCTGATATATTAAACTGCTGTTAATATTAGATTAATTTAAAACACTTTTGCGAGTTGATGGTAGATTAATTTAATCAGAAGTTGATGAAAGAGGTGTTGTCCTAGAGTTCATTCGATGTCAAAAAAAAAGATGTTATTGATGTAATTGAACTAATGTACACTTTTAGAATTTAAAGCAAAATAGGTATGCGCTTGATATTTGGAAAAGGCAACAAAGAAGGTTCAGTTCGGTATAAGAATAAAAAGGCAGACTCTAGATAACTTACTTTCATATAAGAACCAATAAATGTTGTTAGGCACCATAAAAATACACCACCGCTCATAATAAATTTTCTATTGTAACGATCTCCTAAATATCCAAATAACGGCGCAAATATCATGTAGCTCAAAATGAATGCTGTTTGCAATAGCCCAGACTTGTCGTTACCGATATCAAAGTCATGCTTGATGTACGTCAATATTCCTGAAATAAAATATTAAGTATGTTTGTATAAACCAAGAGAAATGTTGATGATTAACCAGGAAATCATTTTATAAATTGTAGAAGATTTCTCAGAAATCTATCAATTCGACAATTGTTCCTAAAACAAAGCAAGCACTCACCAGCAATCGTGAAGCGGTCCATATAATTTATGAGATTTACGAAACAGAGGACAGTGACTGTGATCCAGTCGGCCACGCTGATCGACCTCAGCTCCGAAGGCATCGTTTCTTTCGCGCGTGTTTCCCTTGGGTTGTCCTGATCCGCATTTACCATACAATACTTATTTTCCGAGTGAATGGGTGTTCGATTGTCTACCATGACGCGATAAGTTTCTCAGTGTTGCCGGTGTTAATCGTGTCACGCTGTTAAAGATAATGTAATTCATGAGTTTACAAATTATTATCGATTTATCAGACTACTAGTTACTCTGTGATAACACATAACCTCAAAATCTGTCGACTTACCCCGCCGCACGATGACAAAAAACTGTTTATGAGCATCTTCGAGCGTCACTGTACGCGCATCACACCACCTCTGATTAAACTCCAAAGTGGGTAAAAGTGGGATTGTGCGAGCAATCAAGAAGTATGTATGTGCGGGCATGTATGCGCGCGCGCGCGTGTGTGTGTATGTGTGTGTGTGCGTGTGGTGTGCGCATATATACTGATATATACGTTGCACGTATGTGTGTGTGTGTGTATGTATGTGTGTGTGTGGTGTGTGTGTGTGTGTGTGTAGTATTCACACAACTGATAGATGCTAGCGCTGGCACGCGCTAAATATTTCGTTCTCGCGCGCTAAAGTCCGTATTATATCCGGCATGCGCCGTGATATAATTGCGTTGCACAAGCCTGTTAAATATAAATGGCATAAATCGGCATAGATCAAACGAAATTGACTAGAATTGATCTCCGCCAGCTGATACTTTGGCACTTATCGACGTAACATACGGCGATAGAGATTTGACTTTATCACTTAATACGATCCCATGAGATTTAGGGATTCCCCTTTGGCACTTCTTGAATGTCACGATGCTCACTTTAGTGAAATATCGTTCGTTCGTAAATTCGTAATATAATCGCCGATCAATCCCGATTCACACAACGCTCGTCGCGTTGGCCCAGTTACGTTGACGGCGAAGAGGCGAGTAGCGAGACTAGCGAAGTGGACGAAGGCAGACGAAGGGGAAGATTGGGAAAGATCGTTGCAAGTTTGATCGGGGGAGCGAGGAATGCGGGGAATCTCTTTCTCTCTCGACTTTTGACAAGGGAGAGATTTGTCGACTCGCTCACTAATCGACTGTTTGGCTCAGTCTGGCTTTTGCAACACACTTTGACGGATTGTCGAGTTCACGCTATTTATCTGGACTCCAAACTCAGTTCATAGTCCGCCGGTATTGTTTGCTGAATAAAAAACAACAAAACATTCGAGAGACCATACAAGTAACGCACTAGATTAGATATATCTTAAGTAATGACATTCAGTCCGCACGAAAAAATGTTACTCGAAGTCAGACTACATGTACACCTAATTTAACATTGGACAAATCGACGTACGTGGGCGTCAATTCATAAGTGGTGTAGGTTATGCATAAATTACTATACTATCACGTCATCTCGTCCGTATATAATTATCTTATTAAAAGGAGCTTGGGAGAAACAGAAACCTCTCTGTCTAAGAAGCAGCTCTCTTAATAATATAAAATGCTCATGCATGATAGTCCATTTGTTCATTCTCAGAAAATAATTCATTCTCTAAATTTTGACTAAAACAGAAGTTTAGCTACGAATAACAGGCCTATACTGATTATATTTTTGTTCTAGAAATCTAAGCAACTAGAGCGTTACTTGTAATATCTCAAATGCGATTGTAAAATTCAGCAATTATGAATTTATTCAAATTTATGTATTTTATTTCCAAAAGATTAATATCTTCATAAATAATGGACGATTCTCCATTGCAAAAAGTAGAGCTGCAAACAGATGTCTATATGGTATGCTTGCAGCATGCTTTATCTACAGAGAACTTTGAAGTAATGGGATTACTTATCGGTAATGTATGTGGAACTTAGAACATCTTATGTTCATGATATTTCTTTATTATTTCCTATACAATTAATGAGGCAATCAAAGCATTAATTATCCCCCTTTTAGTTTGAGTGTGGAGTAGCAAAAATATCAGCTGTTATTATTTTGCGACGTCTAGATAAGAAGAAAGACAGAGTAGAGATATCGTCAGAACAATTACTGAAAGCTGCTGCTGAAGCTGAACGATTAACTGTAGAATTAAATCGACCTATGCGCGTCCTTGGCTGGTATCATTCACATCCACATATTACAGTTTGTCCATCACATGTTGGTGTGTTACAAATACTTTGTGTATTTGTCAAAACGTTTAAATAATATAGTTTGCATTTAAAATCTTTACATAAAATTACTTTTGTTTTGCAGATGTTAGAACTCAAGCTACTTATCAAACAATGGATCACAGTTTTGTAGGCTTAATATTCTCAGTATTTTCAGAGGGCAAAGAATCAAAAGTACATATTTTCCTTATCTTAATTTCTTTATCAATAAATTCACAGCTATTGATGTAGTCTTTATGTGATTAAAAAACAAAATCTTTAGTAGTAAATTAATAGTATCAATAATGAATATAAAACTTTTAGTGCAGTAACTTATGTGATAAATATTCTATGAAATAATTTAAAGTTGTTTGTATAGATAAATTATAGTATATAGATTAATAAATGTTATAATAATGTTTTTTTTTTACTTTAAAGGAACATGAAATTTTTTTAAATTGTTTTCAATCGGATAATGGTGAAGCTACAGAAATACCATTAGAAATAGTACATACTCCAGATATTTCAGACAGATGTTTAAGAGTAAGAAATTTTAATGTTTTTTTTGTATTGTAAAGAAATTTAAAGCGAAGAGAACTCTATCTGAAATTAAATAATGTTGCAGACAATGACAGACTTGTCAAAAATTTTGGTACAAGAAGAAGAAGATATGGCTGAAGCCTGTAAAGATCATCCAGATGTCCTCGCCAGTATTCATAATGATGCTGGTATGTATATATATATATATATATTAGGTGTTGGAATTAATTCGTAGCGTTTTACAAGTGATGGGAAGTACTTTCATTAATGTATTTTTTAATGCTCATGTGAAATAAATAACATTCTTTCATTAAAAACGCTACGAATTAATTCCAACACCTAATATATATATTTATTTATTTATTTATAAATTAAAAATACAATTTAAATAATAGTATTTAGTATTTGGAGTACATAGATTTCAAAATCCAAGTTCAGATAATTTTTATTTGCAGTTAGGACACGTGCGTTGGTTCATATAACAGATATCATTACAAAGCCTTTGGTACAAACATTTGAAAAAAGAATAGCATTAAATAAATTGCGAACTATACATCTCCGAAGACAATTACAAGAATTACAAAAAATGTGTAATGGTTAAAACTTGTACTTTTTCAGAATCAATAATTATAAGTTAACAATTAATTTTTTCTTAAATAATAAATTCTTACATAATAAAAATAAGATTTTAGATGAAAAATAAATATTTACTGAATAAAAAAATTGGCTATATATTTTAATATATTTAGTAATTTATACCATTTATTCGATATGCGTTTATATATATAGATTTGATAATTGTGATAATAAAAAATAACATGCTCATTTTAATAACATTTAAAAATATATATATATAAAACATTTATTAAAATAAGAAAAAGTTACATTGTATCGAAAGCAATACGATATATTAATAAACGTATTTTGTTGTGTACTAGATATATACTTTTTACTATTTGTATTTCCTCATTTATTTGGTATAGCGAATAAAATTTTTTTTATTAATATATGTTTATATTGATCAAATAAAATATTAAATAATTATTAAAATATGTTTCATTTAAAAATCCTATAAATGTTAAAAGATTTATACTTAATTAAACAGTATAAATTGTCGAATAATTTATCTAGCTTTCGTAATATAGTTATAAAAAAAAAACCTTAAAATGATGAAAGAAGGAAAGAGGAAAAGGCTTAGAAGTGTTCAAACAGCAAAAAAATTATATATGTAAAACAAATAATTTATTCTTATGTTACCTATTACTTGCACGGTTATATGTAAAAAACATATTCATTATATGTATGAAATACATATAATACACACGGATTCGAGTCAAGTAAATATTTTCATTTTTTGCACGTACGTGTACGATAACTGAAGAAAAATGAAATAAATTACTGTGCGTGTGTGTGTAATTAACGCAACTTATATAAGTCTGTGATAATAATTAATCTTTTTAACATTCGGACTGAAACATAGGAGCGATCGTCATGAGAGCTGCTTAATACAATGTAAATACAGCACAAGAGAACAGACATCATAGAAAATAAACTATAATGAAATACGATAAATATTGATCTAAAATATCTTTTTCAAAAGGTTTGAGAAAAAATTATACTCATTTATTTATAATTATAATAGATATGTATCTATAATAAATCATCTAATAATTTTATTTATAATATAGAATTTAATAAACAAATAGTCTGTCGCCTATTATTCTCTCAATAAGATATACCTTCGAAAATAGAAGTTTTTCTTAAAACGTGCATTAAAGAGCTGTTTTATAATATTTATATAAAAATCATTGTTTCGAAAATTATATTACTTACTATTTACAGATATTTGTAGATTTTATATATATTTAATACAAAGATATTTACATATATTTAATAAATATAAGTTAATAAATATATACATATCTTCTCTTAAAGAGAGAGACTTTAATATTATGATCCTTATTCACAAAAAAAGATATGTATTTAATTCGCAACAGTTTCACATTTTTATAATTATATTAATATTCTTTCTTTGCACATTTTAATAAATTAATAATTCAAGCAAGCGCGAACCTTTTAGTGGTTTTTATTTTATTTTTCTTGAACAAAGGAATTGGCAATAATTCTATATTTACATTATAAGAATAACAGCATTTAAATAAACATAAATGTATTCAAAACATAGATTCTGCAGAACGAGTACAATTTGTAGGATTAGAAGAACTACGCGCTAATTTTTTGCGAGACAGCCTTTTAAGTAAGATTATTATCTCTATAAAATCAAGACGTCTCTTTGCATGGTATGACCAGCAATACATTAGAACATCCTATAAAAAATTTATAAGATTTCTATAATTTATAAATAATGTATAAACTAGTATATAAAATTTATAAACAAATCATTACATGTATAGAACATTATATGTATAGAACGTATAAATATGCACAAATATGGTCTAATTTTTATATGTACCTTCACATCACGGGAAGCTTGTAAATATGATAAAGATTGTTTCATTCCTTTTCCAACTTGCCAAATAATAGCTTCAGTAGGTTGACCTCTAAAAGGCCATTCACCACACAATAATTCATACCAAATAGTCCTATCAAAAAGTAAATTTTTAAAATCTCTTATTTATTATATTTTATGTACACACACACACACACACACACACACATATGCGCGCGCGCACATATATATTGGGCGTTTGAATAAGATTCCGCCGTTTTTTAAATGAAATTTTACTTTTAAACGTTTGCTAACATTACATGTTGATTGAGCAACATTTAATGTCTCTAACAATTTTTTCAGCGTTTGACATGGATTTTCATCAAGTAATGCTTCCAGTTGATTATCTTTTAATTTTTCGGTGCAAATTCACATTCTTTATTTTTTATCGAAATCATCACTTCTAAAGCAGTGCGCGTTAAAACTATTCTTTCGAATAGAACATGCTCCCCATATACTTCCAAAAGCAAACGATAACTTTCAGCTGCACTTTTCTTCATAATAAATGCAGTAAAACTTCCCGCAAATGTTGTTTTGTTGGCACAAAAAAAAATCGACGTTTTCAATGCAATGACAAAAATGTTTGAATGTACACGTCCATCAAATGTCATATACTAAATATGAAAGCTTGTGTATAGTAAAATGCAATAGTTGCCTGGAATTCTATGTAGTAATACTATGGAATTGTATGTAGTACTCGTGACGTCTCTTAGAAAACGGCAAA
>NW_011627055.1:109605-123046 GCF_000204515.1 Acromyrmex echinatior | reverse complement strand
TTACTAGAATATACTATACTATATAATAGAATTTTTCAAATATTTCTAATTTTTCAATGTTTAATTTCTTAATAAAATATTTTATTTATATATCTTTATCATTATGCTATTTTTATAATATATTAAGTTTAATTAATAGTATAATTATATTATTTATAGTATAATTATTTAATTAATAGTATAATTATATGTATATACAGATAACTTGTCTTAAAAATTATCTTAATTTACAATAAATAAATTACTTCAAACCAAACTAGGTGTTTCTTATTTTTAAATGCTGAAAATGATGCTGACGATGAAATAAAAAAATCCAACATGTCAGGTTTAATATTTAGATAATTAAGGTTTAATATTTAAGATAATTAAGGTTTAATATTTAAAAAATGGATTTTTTTTTATCTGACTTTTTTTGTAAAGAAAATTAACATTATCTTGAAATTTTAATTAAAAGTCATGAATGTGTTGTTCATTCTCTATAAAATAAATATTTTTATTTCAATATCTTACTTCTTAGTCATGTTATGAAGGATTTAAATACACAGGGTTTTTCTAAGATAACAAATTTTCCATTTATCTGATCAAAATTTCAAGATAACGTTAACCTTTTATACAGGAAAATGTAAAATAATGCAAAAGAGCCATTTTTTGTACATTAAATCTCAATTATTTCGGAAATCTGCTCTAATTTAACTCGGCATCGTTTACAGCATCCAAAAATTTATAAGAAACACCTTGTCTAGTCCAAAATAATTAAAAAATTTTTTTTTGAAAATTAATGTTATTTTAAAAATGTTTACGTAATATTTATATATGATTTTCATATTTACCTGACATATCTGTTGAGCTATAGAATTAATTTCAGACAAAGTAAATCTGTCTTTTCGTATATGAAGACAAGTATAAAGTGATATGCCTCTAGACAAACTAGTCACTAGAGCCAATTGAGGAGGTTTCGTACAAACTCCCAAAAATAATATTATATTGTCGTGTCGAGCTATTCGGTATGTGGCGACCTATAATAACCAAATACATGAAATATCTGTTATATAATTATAAAATATTCTTGATTATTAATAATTTCAGCATTTAATATAATCAACATAATTATATATTCTTGCCTCTAATCTAAATGTTTCTAATGTCTTTTCATCTTCTGAATAATAACTCATATTTAAAATTTTAATTGCAGTATCCCCATGCCAAAAACCTCTATGCACTGTAGCAAATCTTCCTTTTCCAATCAAATTTCTAACTTTTAATTCACTATATAAAATGTCCCACTCTTGCATCAATACCTATATAATAATAAAATATAAGTTTTAATTAGATATATTTTATATTTTTACTAAACTTTAATTAGTAAGTTTAATACATACGCTATTTTGTCGAGGCCAACGACATGGATTTTCAACTATTTCGCTGTCAGAACTTAAAGATTCCTGAGAATCAACTCTTTTTGATACCTCTGAATCTGAAGTATCATCCATATCAGTTTTCCTTCTATTATCATTTGAAATCGCTGATTCAGATTTGTATCTCTTCTCATGTAATTTTCCTGATAATGCCTCCTTTTTTATCATTACATCTAGAAGCAAAGTAAATTATACACCAATATTCTGAGAATAAAGTTACACATTATAATATTGTAATAAATGTCTTTATTTACCTGGAAAATGAAACTGTTTTAAAAACGAATGTGTACTGTGGCTAACAGTGGTTGATAGCAATGCTGGACTAGAAGGTGTTGAGCGGTTATGGCTGAATGTATTTAAATTAGAATCGCCCTAATAGATGTAAATAATTATTATATAAAGATTTTGCATCATTATATCAAATAATCAAAAATTATTCATTATATCAAGAAATATCACGAGTAATGTATAAGTATTATAGATTTTTATATAATGACGTAAATCAATACATTTATGTCATTATATAAAAATCTACTTATATATTACTCATGATATTTTAAAATAATTACTAAAAATATTCAATGGAAATTATAACGTACATGAACAGGTATATTCGTAGAAGATTGTGTGTATGACCGTCTCCTGTCTTTGCGATTTAAAGGGGGTAATAAGTCTACATTATTCGAAGATGTCATGCCAGTCCTCTTTAATACTGGGGAAACATTCAACGAATCTAAAATAATTTATTTTTATATAACTTACTTTTAAATTTTTGTTACTCTTGAAAAAACTTTAGTATAACTTCAAGAAAATATGAAAAGAAAGCTTAGATAAGGATCAGCACTCTGTATTAGTTGTAATGTTTTTACGTACGTTGTAAAGATTGTATAGATCGTTTAAACGCAGCAACAAATTTTCGAGGTATGCCACAAGAAGAGGGTACTTTGGACAGACATTCTGGGTGACACCTATATTTACATTCCTTGCATCTTAAAGTATTCACAAACACTGGTCTCTCACAATAGTCACATACTGTCATCATATTAAAACATTTGGTAAATCGATGAGTAATTGCATGACTCATGCCGCGAGATGAACCAGGAGTAGATGGAGAGTTTGGCACTTGGAGACTCGTTCCTAAAAATAAACAAACAAAATGATATTGTATTTATTCATAGGAGAATGCTAACAAGCTTTTCTTTTTTATGCACCTGTTCCCTCAAGATTATCATCACTTTCTGGATTTGTGGTACAGATTGGAGGTGGTGGTGGTGATTTAAAATGTGATCGAACAAATGACTTAACAGGTGATTTAACAGGTGATTTTATAGGTGATTTAATAGATGATTTAAGATGATTGAAAGGTAATTCAATAGGTAATTCAACAGGTGATTTAATAGAGAGAGGTGATTTAATGGGTGATTTAATAGGACTACTGTTGCTTGATAAGGGACTTTCTTCTTTTCCAGAGTCTGTTGTACCACAATCTAAATTTTGTTCTGCTGGTAGATTTCTTCTTATAGGAGAATCGTTGTTTTTCTCTACAGAAGAATTATTTCTAAAACTAAAAATATGTAATATTAGTACATTCAAAAAATAAACATTTTATTTTAAAATTAGATTTAAACTTATAACAAAATTAAAATTATATATATCAAATTAAGAGAGAGAGAGAGAGAGAGAGAGAGAGAGAGAGAGAGAAAGAGAGAGAGAGAGAACACATAATATGCTATTCTAAGTATTACCTAAATGATATATCATCATTATCAAATGATTGTATTATGTTAGCAAGACGACGATTTGCCAATTGTGATTCATGAGATTTTGACTTAGCTAACGGAAGCACTTCAGATTGTAATGGTCTCTTTTGTACACTAATCAAATGTTTTCTACATGGAGGAGGTGTTTTAACTTCTGGAGGCAGAGGTTTAACTTCTATAATAAAAAAAAGTTATATATTTAATAGATAAATTATTTTGATGTTAAATGTGAAGACATACTATATATTAAATATAAAAAAGGTGATTCCGAATAAATAAAGCAAATTTAAAAGAGTTGGATCTGGATAAATTAAATCTTTATTAAGTGTCCGGCGATGCCTTCTTAAAAATGCTAGGCAACAGTTTTTAATCTTGAACGCTACTTGATTTCAAGATTAGATTAAAAACAAATTATATTTTTTAATTTTACTTAGTTTATTTTATTACAATAAATATTCGAAATGGCGATCTGTAATCTTATTATAAATATTATGATAAATATCTACGGTACATTGACTAATATACTCTCAGAAAAATTCCAAGAGTATTCGAATTATATCACATATATTCATTACCCTGTTAAGAAGCTCATTTGTACTTTGGGAGTAAGGAATGCATAACTGTTAATAATACTTAACGACCTAACGCTTTACAGAAGCATCACAGTTCCTTCACAAAATTTAATTTAATGAGACCTAACAATCGTTTAAGATTGTCGCAATTGTCCGGAATTACCCTGTATATCTTCAGTACAATTTAATCATATTAAAATTTCGAGTACCAAACTGATTTAAGCATTGAACATATATTATTTTTAATTTTACATATATAATATTATTTTTAATTTAATCGGTATTCACTTAAAAATTTCCTTAACACTGGTGTTCGTAGGTTCAGTATATTTTAATACATTTGTTTTTTTAATGTCTTAATATAATTTATATGAATATTTAATTTATATTTATATATTTCTTTAATGTGTGTTTCAAATATTTAGTAAAATGATTCTTTTAATCGAATAAATAAAATCGTCACTCACCTCATCCGGGTGATGAGACGTTTTGTGAAAATTTATGCATCACCCATGATATGAGTGGCATGCAAATCAGTGTTAAAAATTGCTTCATACAATTTTTAAAATATAACAAAACACAAGAGATAATTAAAACACTTTTCACTTACCATATTCTAGCTCTCTCTTTGGTAATGAGATACAGGGAGGATTACTTGATATTGAAAAAGAAGTTGATATTGCAGAAGCTGGTATTAATACATCATTGTTGTTATTATGATATGGAATGCTACTCTCTGATGGAATGGAACACCGCGTAGTACGAGAGAGAATTGGCTTAGGACAAATTTCCTTGCGTAAACTGTCCCAAGAGTCCCAGTATAAATCTGAATCATTTTTTTCCGTACCTCCTCTTATCAGAATATCTAACAAAAACATAGTCGTATACACACACACACACGCACACGCACACACACATACGCGCGCGCGCGCGCAGGGTGCTTCATTTTAAGTAATACGGTCGATTATCGCGATTTGATGATTTTGATGACAAATTTTTCGAACGAAAGTTGCATGGCTTGAAGGGGGATACATGATAGAAATATGGATTTGATCTTGAGTGATCTTGTCAAAATCAGGTCAAGGTTATTAATGTTTTTTTTAATGGAAACCTATTTTTTATTACATATTTTTGTAGTTTATCTGAAGAGTTTTCCAAAACATTATAATAAAGTTAAATTTTTGTTAAGTACTTGTTAAGTTATAAGGCAAGACCGCTCACTGATTTG
Source organism: Acromyrmex echinatior (assembly GCF_000204515.1). Next base: position 118,071 of record NW_011627055.1, on the reverse strand, counting down.
GCCGATTAAGGTAAGATCGGGACTGATCCAGCCAACTAAAGCAAGATCGATCACTGATCCGGTCGATTAAAGCAAGATCGATCACTGATCCGGCCAAACTAAGATCAATTCGATATTTCTCATAATAAAATTCATCTTATCTGCATTGCATTTGGATGTCGTCTAAATGGATATCTATTACGATACAATCTTTCTGTTTTAGAATATTTTTGTCCAGCTTCACCAAACACAAGAATATCAACGATTTTATTTGAACTGTAAGCGACCATTTAAAAAAAACTTTGTAAAAACTCACTAATGTAAAAAAATTGAAAGAAAAAGTTATGCAAAAAAAAAGAGGAAAATTGAATCATTCAATTGGAAAGGACTCAATTCCGTGAGCGTATGTCAAGCAATGTGGATTCCACATTTCCATCATGTGTTCCCCTTCAAGTCATGCAACTTTCGTTCGAAAAATTTTTCAATAAAATCATCGATTCGCGAGATAATCGAACATACATTAATAATCAAACTTAAAAATGAAACATCTGTGTGTGTGTGTTGTTTTATGTTATTCATGTATACAAACAAAATTTTGTCTATAATAATATAAAATTTTATTTACCAGTGTATTGCCATAGAATGTCCAATGCTTTACAAAGCCTACGACATTCTTCCTTGTAGTATATACAATTTTTATTTAACATACCCTTTAATTCAAGTTCAGACTTCTCCTTCAGGGCCTCAATAGTATTAACTTTAGAACAAACCATCTAAAATATTATAATGCGGAGCATTAAAGAAAAAAAATTAAAACTTGGTTTAATGTTATTTAAATTTATTTCTAGATAAATAAAAATGACATATTAAATTTGTAACAAATCATAAAGAATCTACTCATATCTGTATACATTGTTACCTGTATTGAGTCCTCAGTAAGACCAACTACCCTCAACCATTGTTCTAACAATGGATATTGTATCATGTCTGATGGTAATGAATCGGCCAATTTAGCCTTTGCCGCAAGTTGCTTGGAGTATAATTTTATTAATTTTGCCTACAAAAATGTTTAAATATATAGATATATAAATAGTTTAAATATAAATAGAACTTATTCAATATTACAGCTATTGTAATGCATATTTAATATTATTAATAACAAATTCATAACAAAGTTATGTAATTTATATTATATACATTAATGTAATTGTAATTTATATTATATATATTAATTTAAACTTGTTTATTTTCGTGATTGTGTGTTTATTTAAAATAAGAAGACAAACACAATGTACTAAGAATAAAAGTTATATCAAATATCTCATAATGTAATTTTCAAACTATAAATTTCTACCACTAAAAAAATCTTAATTATTACAATTGTATCTGAACATTATAAATAAGTTTCAACTAATGCTATCATATCTTTCAATGGAATGACATGACAAATTTTTCAATCACAGACTGAAAGCAGCGTATTTATTCAAAATAAACGTACAACGCTCAAACACGACATATTGCACACATTTTATATTGGGAGTAAAAATTATATATATTGAATTATATCCTAACTTTCCTAAGATCATAAATTTTTACCATAAAAATATCTTAAATAATTTTGAAATTATAAAATAAAAAATTGTAAATAAGTTCCAAATAACATTTATTTATATTTTTTAATGGAGTTTTTCAACGGAGTGATATCACAAATTTCTCATTTTCAGATTGGCAACTGCAGGTAAGCATTCTCAAGAACAATGTAAACATTGTAAACAAATGTTAAAAACAGCTGATGCTGTTGTATCGCAAAGTACGGCAGAACCCGAAGGCAATATTTTTCACCAATGCGACGAAGTCCAGAGGTTCTCAAGACTTTAAAGGAACGTCGGAACAGCACAGTTATAACTTGACGATCGACAGCGAGATGCTGCGCCGGGACGCGATAACCAGCGTAGACAGACAGATCGATCTTGATTTTCGCGCGCAAGGTACAGCCGATACAGCCGACCCAGCCGACCTTCGAGAAGTCCCTCACCTCCATTTGCCGTATTTCTTTCTGAGTGAGCGGAGCATTAACGGAGCACTGAGACCGCAAATCGTCAAGCTGATCAGCGGCCAAATTAATCATAGTTTGTGCGACGTCCATAGCACGTCGTATTTTCTCCACATTTCCATAGGCTGCCATTCCTCGCGCAACGGCCAACCTAATGCGTGGATTTTCATCGGTATGGGCTTTCACTTGACAGGCATAACGCCGACTACTCTTAATATCCCTGTCCCAGTCGTTTATTGTTACCGATCTACCGTATAACCAAACCACTTATCAACATTGACAACCATCTTGGCCGCCTGTCGATGACGTCAATCGATGCTACCGGGCTGTCCGCGAGCTTGACCGATCAGCACGTTCATTTGCCCTCGTTCACAATATGAGAAGAGAGAAATCTGAGAGAGAACATGACGGCCCAAAATCTGTAATCGCAAAATGCTGCTGCGCACTACTGCCCTCTAACAAAGTGGTTGTAAACTACATAGCAACGTTCACTTTTCTTATGATAACATTGTCCACTTTTCAAGGCTGGAGATGATTGATATTTGATTCATATAATCGTGTTAAGGTCTAACACAATAGACTCAGGCAACAGGAAATAACGAGCTGTCCAATCAGAACTCTGGTGTATAAGTTTGATATTATATCCCAAAGTTCTGATTAGACGGCTCATTATTCCCTGTTGCCTGTGCTTATTTCCTGTGCCTATTGTGTTTAAGCCTTTACATAACAATTGGATTGCATTTTCATGCTGACGCTCGACGTTCATTTTCAGCGTCAAAACAGGTAACGTGATCAAAATTGATGCTTGATATTCGTCAATTTTGATTACGTGACCTGTTTTAATGCTTGAATCGAGCGTCAGCATGAAAATGCAGTCTTATAATAGAAGTCTGTGAGTATTCCTCTCTCTATTCGACGGTAAGAAGGGAATACTCGAAAGTGATTAGTTAAATCCTTATAGATTATGCGACATACGGCATATGGCATATGGTTACGGTCAATGGCCTAGTTTCCATCGAGGGTTTAATCCGCATCAGAATGTAAAAACCAATCAACTATTAACTAGTCGAGTAGTTCGATTATTCTCCTGTTACAATCGAACGACAGAGGAATGTTCGACAGTAGTTGGTTGGTTCTTACACTAACTGCGTTCGGCAATGAAAATCTGAGGATGCAAGCGTCGGAATGCTCTTTTTTTACAGTGCGCGTGACATATGCTATAAGAGCATTCTGACGCTTCAGATTTGTATTATCGAACGCAGCTATTCTGATCCGGATTAAACCCTCGGTGGAAACTAGGCAATATAAACGCTATTCTGCTGCATGCCAGAAGTAGGCCCCTTAAGGCATGTTCACACTTCGATGGAAAAGCAGAAAGCGGTAAAGCAGTGGCCAATCAGAACTCGCGTTGGTAGTAAGTAGTACAAAAAGTCGAAATTGGCTGCATTCAGCAGAGAAAGCAGCTTTGCAACTGTTGTAAAATTCTTAAATATGATTGGTTTATACATTTAGATCTAATGAGAAACTAAGGGCAAGCCCAATTATATAGAAGAATTTTCAGCAGACTTAACAGTGAGTGAGCGCTCGCTGTTATTGGTATATTCTTTTAGACCCAATCAACATTTTAGATCTGGGAGGATACATCGATAGCAGCGCTCACTCAACTTGAGTGAGTCCGCTGAATGCACCCAATGTCAATTACCAGCACAAGTTCTAATTGGCTACTGCTTTTCCGTTTTCTATTTTTCCGTCAAGGTGTAAACGCGCCCTTACATCATGGTTGCGCTGTTTTCTTTGCTGAACGCAGCCATTCCCTAGAAACTGACATGGCCGTTCTTCTGTCATTTTAAATTTGAGTTAAACTGTATTATACGGCTACGTTAATGAGAGCTCATGCAAGTTAACGCAATTTTTCTCAATGAAATGTATCAATACACGTTACCATGATTGGGAATCCTGTAAATGTACGTCGTGGAAGAATGGTACTATCCGATTTGGATCAAATTAAGAAGAACGAACGTGATCGTCGACGAAGATTACGTTTGGAGCAGGTGCATTCATCGAAAATTTTCAAACTTTACTCGAATGAAAGGAATAAGAAATATTGAGTTACTGATTTCTTTTGATTAGAAATAAAATCTATATAAACAAATTGAATTGTCAATTTTTTATTTGTATGTATGTGATTGTATCCTATGTGCTTGGTACAATGTAAACATATGTTAAATTTAAAGTAACATTGTGCATTATAGGTTCGACAGCAGTCAAAGGAGATATCAAATCGACTTTTAGAACGCGCTAAGAAGATAGCGAGGGAAGAACTTAGCAAATTGGAGAAAGATGGAAAGTCGGAACTCAAACAGATGCATGATAGAAAAATTATGGACATACAACGCAAGTATCAGGAAGATTTGGAAGATATCGGTCAAGCTCATGTCTCTGCTGTTTTACAATTAGATGCAAATATGATAATAGAAGAAGAAGGAAAGAAAGATAGAATTATGGCTTTAAAAAGAGGAAAGGATGCTATGGAACGCATGAAGGAAACAAAACAGATAGATGATGCAGAAGCAGTTCGTCAGGAAAGATTACATAGAGTACGCGAAATAGAAAATGTAAGAGCTGCAATGATAGCTAAACTTCCAAAGCCACCCGAGGAAAATGACAGGATGGGAAGGAATACTTCCCAAAGCATAAATAAAGAAATTTTACATGAAGCATTAACTCCAAAAAGAAAGAATAAAAAAGTTCTTAAAAAAAAATCGCCTAGAAAAGTAAAAAAATCTAATCTAATGGAACAACAAAAAACATTATCATCTAAACCAGGTCCTTCAGGATTACAAAAGAAATCTTTTGTACAGTCTCCTGAGTTACCCTTAAGGAAAAAAATAGACAAATATATATCAGATCATATTGAGAATATTATTGATGATACAAGTGATGATCAAATCCCACGAAGTACAGTGCCGAATATGAGCATTATTTCAACTAAATCTGATAAAATAAAATACAATCCAGAAGATTATACACAAAAATCAGATGACACGAGCAGTGTCAGCAGTTCTAACAATTCTAGTTCAACCAGCGATGATTCGTCATATTTTTCTGATGCTATAGAACAAATTACATGCAATACAACTCCAAAAACTCCAGCTTCAACAGAGAACAAAATACGATCACAATGTGATCGCACTATGTGTCAGAGATATATTTATGATAGGCCTCTTCCTATGATTGAAAGAATTGATATCAGAAATGAGCCAAGTGCCATGGAAATGGCACAAGTAATAAAAAATGCAGAGAATATAGAAACGCATACATCCAAAAGTCATAAATTAAATGCTGAACATCGTGCCGAACGTCGTGGCGAAGATGCGATTTTGCGAGAGAAAGTACGGAGAGATTATCAAGCCCTCCTACAAAATCTAGATCATCTTGCTCAGGAAGAACGCAAGCTAAAAGCTAGTCAAATTCAATCTGCAGAAGAAGATACATGCATGCGATTACATCAGAGAAATAAATGTCAAGAAGAACATAAAAAGAAATTAAACCGTGCAACTAAGAAAATTTGCTGTACCGATAGTGTTCCAATCCGGCGCACTCATCTCACAGAAAGAATCATTACTTTACCAGTACAAAAGAAAGATGGCCTGCACAATGATGTACCTCATTGCACATGGGAAGATCCTCATCTTGTTAAACAGCAAGTAGATGTTTGTCATACTCAATGGAATAAAGATAGCGAAATGTCACGCGAAGAACAAGTATTGGATATGCTGAAAAAAATTGAAAGACAAAAAAGATTGTTGTTACAAGAATTTGGTACCAGTTTGCCAGATAATATATTTAATGTCAGCATGAAGCCGCTCTTTGAAGATAAAATGTCAACAAAAACATCAAATGTTAGTACTGCCAAGCCTTTGTCACCTGAAATTAAAGTTTTAAATATGTCTAGTAGTGACGAATGTATTAGAGAAGACCATAAGATGAAGAAACCCGATAAATCACCTATAAAAAAGATTGAGATTGCTGTTCAGACAGAAACAACGAGTCCACTAGACAAAATAAGTCCAGCAGAGAATAAGAGTGTACAAGTGGAATTATGTCAAGAAGATGTGCATATGCCACAGTCTAGCAGAGATACAATTGAACGAATACCGCATCCGATTGAACCAAAAATTACTATTGTTACACCAGAGACAGACAATAGTAGCAATGATTCAACAAGCTCTGAGATTAGTGGTATGATCATTGAAATTGACAAAAAAGAAATAATTGTAACACCTAAAAAGAAGAAAAATAGCATGAGAATGTCGAAGCGATCATCACCTCGAATTTATCAAAAAATTCGCTCAGCATCGGTTAGTTCTAAAGCGACATCACCTATGAAGAGATTCTCGAGAATTCAGTTAGGCTCTCGTTCGACTCCTCAAAAGAAAACGAAATGTTTGGATACACCAGATACAGCTACTAGAAGAGTTGATATTCACATGAGTGAATCTGCGCAAGTTGATGATGAGACAGATCCATCGCAAGAAACAAGAGTATCGATAGATGCTAGTGCAGAAAGCTCACAGACAATTTCAGGCCTGAACGATCAAGATCAAGAGGGTAAGCCGTATCGGGTTCAGACTCGAACGAAAAGATGGATTCGGATGAAAGATACTTCAGATACATCAACGTCATTTGCAAGCCCACCACCAATAAAGCCTAAATCAATATTTGATGCTCTGGCTAACGTTACGCCGATTTTAGAAATGCTAGATTCTCCAGGACCCAGAGAATTAAGAAGATTACAGGACATTAGTCCTGTTTCCACACCAGAAACTCCTTCACCACGTACAATGATGATGCCATCAAACATTCCACATCGTGATAAGATTAGTAGAATGCTTAGATTTAGTTTGAATGATTCTCAGATTAATAATAGTACTGTGATATCTTCAACACAACATGATCAGTCTACTTTAACAGATTCATTAGATGTTTGTCAGAAATCTGAAGATTCAAAACATATACCTGCTGTTTCATCTAAAGTTTGTATATGTAAAAATCTCCAATGTAAATTGTTACACTTAAAATTTGATGATATTCACGATTATGCTTTGAAAAATTGTCCTGAAATATTGCAAAAATACGAAGATCTACAAAACTTATGTACAGAAAGAATAGCATCTTTAACTGACCTCATTGAAAAAGTACGAAATGAACAAAAAGGTGAAGTACTAAAAAATTATTTATTTAATATGCTTAATTAACTTAATTTTAATTATCCATAATATATTTTTATGCTGTATTTTCAATTAATTCTACAATTACCATTCACATTCAATGAAACCATATACCATTAATACATTCAATGAAATAATATATTGAATATATTAATGAAATATTATTTCTGTATGTACGAAACTTAAAATAGCACATATATATATAAAATATATTTATTGCAGATATGGATCTTTCACTAATCAGTCCAAGCGATGATACTAGCTTGTTACAATTATCTACACCAAAACCAGCACGTAATGATACACAAGCAGTACGCAGATTAATTGATAGTATAGAAGAAATTCATACTCAACTTGCAAGAACTCTCCTTGAATCACAAAGAATAATGCGAGGAAGCGAAGAAGTTTTAAAGGATGAAACCTCATGTGATGCAGAAATCCAGGCGATCACTTCCACTCCCAGAAGTAAATTAGTAGATACTATTAATGCACATGTACAGGAATCCAAAGTAGTAGAAGGCAAAGCTAAGCCAAAAATTATTAGTAATGAAAAAGTTAATATACAGTTTAATCGATTTAAAATGCAGCAAAAACCTCAAGCAATGTCGGCAACAAAAACGTTGGAGCGTAACTCTTGGCCCCCATGTACACTTCCTCTTCATGAAGAAGAGATAATAGAGAAATTGTCAAAAGAAATTTTAGAACAGAGTAAAAATTTGGACAAAGCAAGCACCGCCTTTGCAGCTTCGAAAGAAAATAATGAAGCACAGCAAAAAGCGTCGCCTTTTAAGGATCTTAATTTGAAAAAGAGTGTCTCATTAGAACAAGAAAAGGACAGTAGTCTTATAAAAGAATTTGCTCCTATTCCAAAGGTAAATAACATTTTTATTTGTATATGTATACTGGACATTTATATATACTTAAAAATATAATCATTAAAAAGGATAAAATATTCGTATGTATTTAAATATAATATACGAAGATTATAACATATTTTATAATATTAGGTGTTGGAATTAATTCGTAGCGTTTTTAATGAAAGAATGTTATTTATTTCACATGAGCATTAAAAATACATTAATGAAAGTACTTCCCATCACTTGTAAAACGCTACGAATTAATTCCAACACCTAATATGTAAAAAGTATGATAAATTATTAATGTTATTTATAATAAAACAACTTTTATGAGTTATTTTATATG
>NW_011627055.1:72171-109563 GCF_000204515.1 Acromyrmex echinatior | reverse complement strand
ATATATATATATATATATATATATTTGTAGATAACAAAAGAAAATGATTTTATTCCTATATTAACTGGCATTCCCAAAATATTGCGCAGTCATGGAAATGTGACATCAATAAGCGCCAGACCTAAACCTCCTGTTACATTATTAAATGGACTGTATAGGTAAGATTAATTTAATAATTCTGTTTAATATCGCTATTTCAATAATTTTTTTGTTTTAAATTCTTTACATTCCATAAACTAATCTAATTTTGTTATTTTTATCTAAATAGACCAGAATTAGAATCATCAGGACATGAATTATCAACGATAGTGGAATTTGATACAACGGATACAATTAATAAAAGTAGCAAGAGCCCAGCAAAATCTAAGCCATCTCTTCACGTTGCTCCTTTACCTGTTCAACAAAATCAAAATTCTTCAAAGAAACCGGCAGATTCATTATCTAATATAAAACATTCTATTGAAAAGCTATCTTTTGCACAGAAATCACAAGAAACTATTTGCAATTCTCCCGAAAAATTAAAAAATATGGCTGATTGTATTACAGAAACAAAAAGTAATGCTGAAAGGGAGTATATGCTCGAAAAATGTAATAAACAGTTACAATGTAATACAACTACAGAAGAACTTGTTTCTCAAACAAAAGATAAACTTGGTTCTTCCATAAGTACTGATCTTAATAATAAAGAAAGTAAACATAAAATGACGTCTACAAGTGTGTACAGTTTTTCCGGATTATCTGGTATTTCCGAAATAACTAGTTCTCCATCATCGGATGTATTAAAACATACCTCATCGCCAGAAGAAATGGAAACAGCTTTGAAAAAATTAGGTTTAGGTTGGGCAGTCACGACGCTAAAGAAAACTCGAGAAGCAAGTGCTCTTAGTTCATCTTCGAATTCGGATGTTACACCAATAAATACAGCTAGAAGGATGATTTCTCCTACTAAGAAACAACATGATTCAAATGGCTTTCCAGATATTAGTGATGTATCATCGATATCAATCAAAGAAGCTAGCAAGAGTACTGAGCAAGCTGTACTCTTAAAAGGAAGGACTTCCACGCCTAAATTCCAAAATTCAAATTCCAACAGTGAAAGATCCAGTACTACAAATACATCTGAAAGCGTTCAAGATCCAAGTGACAGTTTAACTGTACCTAATGTGTCACTTACAAAAACAAAATCTGATAAGCAACTACAAAATCTTTGACAGAAATTGTTTTATATGTATATATATATATATAATTTTATTATTTAGAGATGTATTCTATTGTATTTGTTTTTTTGTAGGCAATTAGTTGTAAAATAGGATTCTCACATATGTGGGATCATTTTCGTTGACGTATAAATAATTTTTATTTTTTATTTTTATCTTGAACAGTACACGATTGTTATAATAAATAGTACATTTATGTTTTCATTGCAAGCAGCTTAAAATTAGAGAGAACCATACATTATAATTATTTTATGAAACGTTTATATGTAAATTTTTTTTAAATTTCATTCGAGAAAAGATTACATTTTTAGAAATGAAATTAATTATTGGTTCTATCAATTTTACATTATCATTATAGACTACGTTCAGAAACTTCACTCGGGTGTACCAGATATCTTCATTTTATCCTTATTATTTATCGAATGTTAAACAAAGATGAAGTGATACTTGGGTGCACCGGGGTAAAATTTCTGAAGCCATAATTTCACAGCCATAAAAGGAAATAATCGAAATGATTGAATATTATGAATTATGACTATCGTGTTCAGATGGACAATATTTTCTAATAGCATAGAAAGTACACATATTGAAATATAAAGGAATGCATAAAATAAGGAATGATATAATCATATACACGAAATTAAAAGACTGACAATTTGTAATTCTAAACAAGAATGATTTTTAGAAAATGTATGATGTGTAAAGTAGAAAAGACATATAATTTACATTTAATTTTTAAAAAATAGAATATATGTATATATATATATATATATATATGTGTGTCGTTCTCATTTCTATGAATTGAATATAGAACAATGAGAGAAATTAATTATTTAATAATGTTATCTATATTTAATTTCAATATTTCTATTGTATATGATGAGAAAAATGGATGTCCTGTAAAGATAACAACGTTTAAAGGTTCATTCCTGAGAGGGAATATTTTAACTCTAAATGTTTAATAATAGTTGAATATAAGTACTTAAAGTTAACAAATCATACCGTCTAAAGATCACGTATTCAAATGTAATGCAACGTAAAATCCAGCAAACGAGATTAAAATGAATTGAAATTTTTTTCTATCCAAATGCGTGTTTTTTAAATAGAATATTTTTTTGGATTCAATTGGATTCAATTAGATTCAATTGGATGCATTTGGATTGAAAAACTGCATTTCCTATTCAAAATTTTGAATTGAACAGTATATATAATGTGTATGTTGTGCATAGAAAAAGTCAATTATTTTTAGATTGAAAGGCATAGAGATATGCACCACGCAATTCCTATAAATGAATAAAAATGCATTCAAGATTGAAAAGCATTCATTTTAACATTCATGAATCAATATTTCTGAAAATCTGAATCCATTTCAATTCATTTCAATCCATTCTCGTTTGCTAGGAATGTAATCTATGTTTTGATATTAGGATTTTCATTTCAAAATTACCTCAGGAATTTACCCTTAAGTCTTATTGAGATTTTTATGGAATACTTTATATAATACAGGATGAATTAGTAGAATTTAAAATCATTTTCAAATAATTATTTATATTTATATATTATAAAAAATATAAATTTACAATGTTAAGCAATATTACAATAAGTACGTAATTTAATATTTTATAAAAATATCTTAAAACATTAGATATATATATTTCTCGTTTAATTCGTAAAGATTTTAAATTTGCGTCTTTTCCCGCTTTCTAGCTTTGGTAGATGAAAGAGTAAACAGATGAAAGAGAAAAACAATTTAAAATACGCCATATTGTTGATGACTGTTCACTGTCAACGTGCACAAGAGATGCATTGATTAAAATATACATAACATAACGCAGTCAACTTTTTTCGTTTATAAATAATTCCCATTTGAAGTAACTCGATTATTCCTTCATCCATAAGTTCGTGATATTGCCACTACAGGTCGTTGTTAACGCTGAGTTCTGAGTTTCGTTTGCGACAGTGAGTTTTAGTGAGTTTGTACGGAGTGAGGAGAGGCGGTATTCGGTAGCGACAAGAGTATATACATGCTCAGAATGTTGTACATCGACGATATATACTTTCCTTCACGAGTCCTTTAACACTTACAAACGCAATGAGCTTTTCTCGACACATTTAACGTCTGCCAAAACGAGGATTTTTTTTAGCCAAGCGTGAGGGGGGCCCCCACGAGGATCACGGAGTTGAAATTCGTTTAGTGCCAAACGTGACGAACGCCGAGCCACACGCTTCGCAGATAGCGCGAGAAAAACCCTGAGGAGCAAGGAGCTTGTCGATGTATGACGTGCTGCGATTGTTTACGTGGAAGTCCATTTGACGTCAAACTAGAAAAGTAACTCACGGTCCTGCCGAGCCGCCTCCCCGCACGCAGCCGTCCCAACAGTATTCACTTTTCTAGCACAACCCACGTCTCGCACTCCTGATTATGTCGGTAAATTGGAGAACTACGATACAGCATTTATTTGGGAACAGTTGTTGAGTATCCTAAACAATGAGTTTCTCACTGAAATCATCAGACACAATTTTAGAAGCATACAGTGAGTAAGCTGTTATTACTTGGTTAAAGTGGAAGTATAGATGTAGTGATTGGTTTCCTATGCAAGAGTGATTATGATGCTTGCTTCGCGATAGTGTACAATTGACTTACAATTAGATAGTCAGCAAGTTCTCAGAAGCTTTTTTTCATTTACACCGATCATGTACATTGTTATATGTGGATTTTTAATTCACAACTACTTTAAGAGAAAAAGTAGGAGAGAAAGCAATATATTTTAAGTATATATATGTAATGACAATTTTTCAGTTATATCTTCAGTTTTAAATGCAAAGCAAATTGATTAACCTTGAAATATGTTTGTTCATTTATTCCTTTGACCTCTATTTACAACTGAATTTATAACTTATAATTTAGAAGCATATTTTTATACAATATTTTATTTAGACGATTGATGAAATCGTTAGTAATTTCTTGATATTTTTTATATAAAAATGTTATTCCCTATCTTTAATTGATATGAGCTTGATAGAGCAAGACTTTAATGATCTGCATATTTTTATATTTTAGAATTGAATTTTTCATAGCTGTTCAATAATCTTCCAAAATTTGTTGTGTTAAATTAAATGATTATTTTGTAATCTAGTACGTAAAAGGAATATAATATAATAGAACAAATATATTATTAGGTATTTATATGTATTTATTCTAGTATCTATCTTTGATTATGTTTTATATAGAAGATATGTTATATTTCATTTTTTCAAAATCAGTTTTTTACAACAAATTATATACTAATCTTAATTATTCCAGACTGAGAAAGTATATATGGAATCAAAATGGCACGCAGACGTAAAACCGAAGTAAAAGCATCTGAGAAATCATCTCATAAATATATACCTGTACGTAAATCTAGCAGACAAATAGCTAAGAAGCAATTAGAAGAAAAAAAGATAAATGGATACATCACGCAAACATCTTGCTCAAACAGTTCAGAAGAGTTTAAGTCTACTAGCGAAGGTCATAGCCAAGTTCTTTCTAAGAAAAATCAAAATTCTCTGAAGAAACATAACAAATGTAAAGGTACTTCCAGCAACAGTGTAATTGTAAATAGTGAATATGCTTTATACAATGCTATTCAACATAAACGAGATACGGGTGAAAGTGATAGTCAAGATGATATGGATAATATGATTAAAAATTCAGAAAAACTTAGTCCAGAGGATGTACAGCAAGTTGTTATTGGTAATCCAAGTCCAACCAATGAATCTTTACCTGCATCTACACCTGCATCTACACCTGCATCAACCAAGGCTGAAACGTGGTCAGAAGAGGTCATAGAGGAAATGATAATCTGTGAAGAAATGCAAGTGGAGCAAGATGTTGGTGACAACCATTATTCTTTGGCACAGAGTGATGTTATAGTTGAAGAGGTATTACTTGAGAACGAATCTAATCTAGAAAACAAAAATTTTGTAGAATTTACTGTGATACAGAATGAGGATGATAACGAATCTATGATATCTAAGTCAGAAAAAATTTTGAACACTGAATATCATGCTATTAAACAAAATGTTATAAATAATGTACATATGAATAAATCAGAAAATTCCATATCAGCCATACATACTGATGAATTGGTAACTTCATGCAGTAGTGGGAATAATAATGCCACAGATTCTAATACAGATAAATCTTATATCAATAAAAAGAAAGTTTTATTAGAAGCTGGAAGTAAAAAACAAAAAAAGACAATTTATGATAAAATTACAAAGGAAATTTCAGAATCAATGGCCAACAAAATTTATTTATGTTCCACTAAAGATGATTCTGGTTCTTCTACTGAAGAAGATAACTGCAAACGGGAATGTAAAGACTTAAAAGCAAAAAATATGAACATAGATTCGTCAAAGGAAGATTCTTTTAATAAAATAGATAATAAACTGGCAAATATGCAGATAAGTGAATCTTCACAAGAAATACAAAAATTAGTGAATGACCTGTCTAGTGTGGAAAGCGCTGATTCTCTGATACAAACTCCTTTAAATATGGAAAAACTGTCTCCAGTACAACTAAATATTGATGACGAAAGTAGTTCGTCAATATTGGATAAGATGGAGCAGTTACATCGCTCGAATGATTCTGTTAGTTCTAACGATAAGGAAATATTCTTGAAAACTGTAGAACCTAACAATATTATTAAAAATCAAGAACAAAATATTTTAGAATCCAACTCTTGCATTGATAGACTTCAATGTACAGATCGAGTTTCATTAAAATCGAAAATTACACAAGACAAAAAGAATACAAGTCAGCAAAAGAATTCAGAATATTTAACAACTACTGATGAATATCAAGATAGTGAAGGAGATAAAGTTGATAATGAAGATATTAAACTATGCAGCAGCAGTGAAAATAGTAATGATACATTGTCATCCCTTACTAATTACAAAGGACGGGAATTTGACATAAAAAATGCAATTAACAATACGAATGATGTTGATAAAAAAATGGAATTCAGAGGTCGCAGTGGAAGCACTGATACAAGTTCTGAAAATAGTTCAAACAGTTCAGGTGTAAGACGAAGTAGTAGAATTCGATCTATTGGATTGATGAAACAAAGGTACGAAATAAAATAATTGAACTTTAGGATATAAAAAATTTATAGCAGATATTTAAATTATTTTAATATGATGACAATTTATGTTTATTTTATTAACTTTAGTAAATAATTTGCAGTAAAAAATATATTAAAAAAATTTTTAATATTTAGTTTCATATATAAACAAATATTTTTTTATATATTCTCTGTTTTTACAGATTTTAATATGAAAAAATTAATTTATTTTTAGATCTCGCGGACGTGGTTTGGTTACAAAACCTAATATAGACACCTCAAAAGCTGTTCTTCAGCAAGAAAAAGAAAAAGTTGTTAATACGAATTCTTCAATTACTCAGGAAGTAAAAGTAGATAACTTTGAGACTCAGTGTGATAAAGAAAATAATTCTAACAAGATTTCAACGTCGATTGATACTTTAACACCTTTAAGTACTAGTTATAGTATCACAGGATATGATTCTGACTCTTCAAAACCAGTTAAAGTAAAATCGCGTTGGCGAAGATCGAGTGAACTTGAAATGGGTGGATCAAATGCAGGATTTGGATCTATCATTGCACCTGTATCAATGCTTGGATCATCTATTGCACTTCAATCTGAATCAGGACGTAATGCACCAATAAATATAGGAGAATCTACATCATCAGAATTAAAACATAATGCTGTTAATACAAGTATAAAATTTTGTACGGAAATAGGGCAAATTAAAGATGTATCAGTGGTATCCAGTAATGTTTCTACTATTTTAACAGTAGCACAAATTCCAAAAACTGTAGGAGCAAAGATTTCGTTGCCAATGGTTCTCGAACTAGAAGATAGAGAAATGGAAGAAAGACTGAGTCAGTTTGAACACTTATATGAAAATTTGTATCTTACAGAAAGGTATGTACAATTTAAAATAACACACACACACACACACACACACACAAAGTATATGTATACAATTATTTTATATATTGTAAGATATTAAATATTTATAATATTTGTTATTAGATATACAAACAAGGAAACCAAAAGAATGGTATGCGATTGTTTCTTAACTGAAGAAGAAATTGAGAGAGGAGAACTTGGTTGTGGAGAAGATTGCCTTAATAGACTTCTCATGATAGAATGGTAAGTATTTAATAAAGTTTTAATTTTATAATTTATATATATTTTTGCGTATGATACGAGATGCAAAGATGTTAATGAGATAAAGTAATGTTTTTCTTTAAATAGAATATGTATATAATAGAATATAGATTAAGGTATATGTATATATACAGTGTTCCATTACTGATGCTAATATTTCAAAGACAAATTTTTTTTATAACATTTTTAGACGTTAATACGAAAGCTTAATACGAAAATGTCGAGGCTATAATTTAGATGGAAAGAGTTTAAAAATTACGAATGGCAAGAATCAAAATTTCACGCGCTCAGGGATAACAAGATGATCAGTGTGAAGATACTTCCTTGAAATTCATATTTTTGACAATAACAAAATTCAATGGGTCCATCCAGAAGCGACGATCGTTCACTGAGCGCTCACTGACTAAGAAATTAATATATTTATTATAATATTTGTAATGTAGAATATTCATAATATTATAAATAATCTTTAATATTTACTTATCTTATTTATTATTGTTTATTATTTATTTAAGATCGTGAGTGATATGAGCGACAGAAAATTACGCTCATATAGCTTACTGAGTTCACGCTCTCATGGTTTTAAAGAAATAATAAACAGTAATAAATAAGAAATATAATATTAAAGATTATTTATAACAGATAAGTTATGTTATAATACATTATGAATATTATAATAAATAAACAAATTCCTTTCTTGCTCAGTGAGTAATCAAGTCATTTCTGGATGTACTTAATATCTTTTTACTGATATTTTGTCATCCCTGAACGCGCGAAATTTTGGCCCTTGTCATTTGTAATTTTTAAGCTCTTCTCATTTGAAAACTCATAATCTCGACATTTTTGTATTTAGACTTTTCATCTTAAAATGTTATTAAAAAAATGTGTCTAATCTATAGAATATTTATCTTCAGCGATGATACCAGGACACCATGTATATAGCAAAACAGAAATAAATTAGATAAAGGTAATAATGTTATTTTAATATTTATTAGTGGACCTAGATGCGTAGTAGGTGATAGATGTACAAATAAAAGATTTCAAAATTGTCAATATGCCAAATGTGAAGTTTTTCGAACAGAGAAGAAAGGTTTTGGGTTACGTGCTGTTGTTGACATAATGGCGTAAGTAAAATTTTAAGTAAAATTTTAAGAACAAAAATATCAATTTCTGTTCTTAACAAAAATTGATAATCACAAAAGTATCAATGTATAATATATACCATATAAATAAAACATGATAAGTAAAAGTCAACGCAGTAGTTAGTGCGCTAATATAATATTAGACATAAATTTCTATTATTTCTTCTATACATTTACTTTCGTACGTATTTCGACTTGATTTAAGTCATTCTTAATGAAATACATAAATTAAATATAAAACTATCCTGCAATCTGCGCAATCCTGGTGCCAACCATCTGCCTTATTGCGATGTTTCTTTGTGTTCTATCATGGCTAGTCAATCCGATAAAACATAGAAAGCTTCTGCCAGATAAGCTATAAAAACATTACGAATTAACAATAGCGGTCTATGGTAAGATTGTATGTACAGAAACGAGCACGGATAGTCACTTACCATATGAGCCTGCGCAGTAAGATAAATAGTTGGCACCAGGATTGCACAGATTGCAGGATATATTTAATTTTATATTTAATTCATGTATTTCATTGAGAATGACTTAAATCAAGTCAAAACGCGTACGAAAGTAAATGTATGTCTAACAGAAAGAACAATAGAAATTTATATCTCTAATATTATATTAGCGCACTAACTATCGGATTGACTTCTACTTCCCTGAATTTTTGGTATTTGTATTTGTTAAATTTTTGAGAAGTCTGATTCTATTATATGTTATAAGTCAAAACGTTTTTTATTTTTATATTACTTTTACAATTGCAGGGGCGAATTTATAATGGAGTATGTAGGTGAAGTTGTAGATCCAAAGGATTTTAGACGTCGAGCAAAAGAATACTCCAAAGATAAAAATAGACATTATTATTTTATGGCGTTGAAATCTGATCAGATTATAGATGCTACGATGAAAGGAAATATATCCCGATTCATTAATCACAGTTGTGATCCAAATGCGGAGACGCAAAAGGTGAGTTTGTGTTTTGTCCTACAAAAATAATTTGTTTTAATATCAGAACAATGCTAATTATTTCATAATAATAACTGAATATTTTTTTAGTGGACAGTAAATGGGGAATTACGAATAGGCTTTTTTAACAAAAAATTCATAGCTGCTGGCGAAGAAATTACATTTGACTATCATTTTCAACGTTATGGGTACGTTTTTTAGTGATATTTTTATATTGATAGTTATTAATAGCTATTATTTACTTATGTGGATTATATATACAAATTTATGTCTCTATTTTTATTAGTACAATTTGTTATATGTTTTAATAATAGCAAAGAAGCTCAGAAGTGTTATTGTGAGGCACTGAATTGTCGAGGTTGGATAGGTGAAACACCAGAGGAAGAGAAAGAGAAAATTGAAAAGAAAGAAACAGAGGAAAGAGATACGAAGAAGAAGATGGAAGAAAAGAAACCAACTGATGATTATATGGAGGACGAGGATGTAAGTATAATTGAACAAATATTAATGGTATTAATAGTAACAGCATTATATAATAAAATAATAATAGTAATATTTAGAGAATGAACATGGTTTTTTAAGCAATGACTTCTTCATTACTTTATTTTTTTACATTTCATTTTAGTTGGAGGAAGAAATAGATAAATTGTGTTCAGGTGGTTTGAAAAACCGTGCGCACACTTTAACATTAAGTAGATTAATGGTTCGTAGCAGAGAATTAGAACACAGAACACGTTTGTTACGTCTTATTCAAAGTGGTGAACAACCATGCCGAAGATTGTTTTTGGATTATCACGGATTACGTTTGATTTGGAGTTATGTTATGGATATTAGTACAAACGAATCGGAAGAAGCTCAACAATTTCGCTTAGATGTGCTGAAGACTCTAAATACACTGCCAATACCAAACAAGACAATGTTAATGGATAGTAAAATATATGGTGTAATTGAAAGATGGGCGAAAAAATTATATCTTTCTCCAAATACTGATTCTCCAGAAGATGATCAGATTAAATCAAAGACGAGCTGTGAAGAATTGAATAGTAATTCTGACAGCAGTGAGAAAAAAAGTCTTGATGAACGTCTAAATGACATTCCAGATAAAAGTAATAACAATATCGAAAGTTGTTTGGCAGTTGTTAGTGAAGTCAAATCAGAGAATACAGATCTTATTCCCGATTTAGCTTCTAGTCTTCTTGCTGAATGGTCTAATTTAAAAGAAGTTTTTAGAATACCAAAAAAAGAGAGAATTGAGCAAATGAAGGAGCATGAAAGAGAAGCAGGTTAAATATGTTTTTATTTTCAAATATTAATGGCATTTAAATTCAAAAGTTATGTATAAACATTTATATAATATTATTTTGATTTTTATTAAGATTTTTGTTGTATAGATCGAGGATACAGAGAAGAATTAGAGAAAGAAGAAGAAAAAAGAATCACCTCGTATGATAGGTATATATTTATATTCTTAAGAAAAAATGTATCATTGAAGTTGCAAATCTTTGTGATGTTTAACAATATACTATTGCAACAAAATATTAAGTTAAACATTATAATTTATTAATTTCATAACTTTATTCACTTTTAGACATAGATCTGATAGATATAATCGAAGTGATATAGACAAACGTGGTGATAGGAGACGAGGACGAGAATCTCCAGAAGCTGATCATAGTAGAATTGATCATAATAGAACAAAAGATAAAAGAGTAGAAGAACGGAGTCTAGTTCCTATACCACGAATGACAAAGTACGAACGTAGGCAATTATTTGCATTGCAAGTTGCAAAAGAAGAAGAAGAAAGGCAACGTCGTCAACAACAAGAATCGTGGCAAGAACATGAGAATAGATGTTTAGCATTGGGTATAGATCCCCATACTACTGCCATGGTTGACCCACAAACTGGTTATCCTGTTTTTTATAATCCAACTCTAGGTCAATGGCAACATTATTCCACTCAAGGTCATATTTGTTAATGTATTTTGTGTGCAAAAATATTAATAATTTTTATAGTCAAGTATCTATATAATTTAAATATCTAATACAGGAAGTGTAATATTCTTTTTATAGATGGTGGAGAAGTGACACAACAATGTACTCCTGTATATGTAGGAAATGCTCCATCTACTGGTATAATAGGTCAAAGTCCTCATGTATTATCATCATCAATGACAAACGATATGCCATCCGGAATTTCGACTGGTATTCCACCTGGTGTACCACCACCAGTAGCTTACTCATTAAGTCAAACGCCTGTGTTCAGTCAAACATCTTCCTACTCTTTGATATCGCATCCGCAACCATATACTGAAGGGCAACTACCTCTTTCAAACAGTTTAGTGTCTGTTCTTTATGGCATTTCTTCTACATCAATTAAAACGCTTCTTCATAACCATATCAAAAATCCCGCAGGTCAACAATTCCCTAATCTTACGTCCACGGAAAATGTCACGAGTCGACCACAACCTGAAGTTCCGGCAATAGATTTGCCACCGAAATGGAAGAGTGCGACGGATAACAGAGGTAGAACATACTATTATCACGTGAAGGAAAGAATATCGCAATGGTTACCTCCACCACCCGATCATATTGGAGTACAACCAGATTCGTCGTCTACCTCGGAATCTAGTGATGAATCCAGTTCATCAAATGAGGATGATGAAGATATTGATGATGATCATACTGAAGATCAAAGAAACGATGATATGGAGGCAAGTAGCGTTCTAACAGACAGTCCTTTGAGCACATCTAGACCAAATGTATCTAAAAAATTAAGTGGCCATAATTTGACTGGAAGTTCACTGCCGTTTCCCGAATCTAAGAAGAGAAGAGATGGATTGGTCCAAGAAAGAATTATTAGTGTAAGTATAATTTAATTCTTGTATTTATCTTTAGTTCTTATATTAGGTGTAGTAAAAATAATGGATTTCTTTTTACTATACCTAATATTTATATCAACATTAATCCTTAATACATATAATGATTTTCCGATTCATTATACGTGATGAGTTTTGGATTAATTTTCATCACTTTTACAAGTATACAGAAATTATTAAGTGATTTTTATACATAATTTGATATCTTAGAAAGTATTTATAAAGTATTTACGTATTAATAAAATTGTAAAAGAATTATGTATAAATGTTATAACTAATTGCAATTTACAAAATGAAAAATGCGCTTTGTTATAAATTCAAAACTGTAAAACATTAAGTGATTAAAGAAAAATATGTTATATACCTTAAAGTTAACATTTCAAATTATAAAAGAGAAAAAAAGTTAAGGTTGTCGACTGTTCAAAAAGTTAGATTATTCCGTAATCTGAAAATGACGTTTTTTTTTAACATATATGAATGGGTATAAATTGAATTATATTTTGTGAATATATATTACATTTTTAGTACATATTATATTTTAAACGAAACATTTTATCATTAATATTGCCTTACAAAAATTTAAGCCTAATACACAATATGCTCTTTGTTTTTTGTTTTTTGCTTTTTACCACTTCTTGCCTTTTTGCCTCTTATTCAGTTTTTTCATTTTTTGTCGCTCGAGATAAAAGTCTTCGAAAGAGACATGTGAAAAGATACGCGATAAAGCAGTTAAAAAGAAGGAAAAGGTATGAGATAAACTTCGAGATAGGAAAAATAAAGATAATCTACACATTGTTAGGCTTTACAACTAATTAGAAGAAACATTTTTTAATATTATTTATAGCATTCAATACAAATATAGTAATGATAGTTCGATATTTTAACATAAAATTATTGAAATTTTAATTTTTAAATAATTAAATCCTTACAATCTAAATGGGAATTAATTAAACATAAAGAAATAAACATTTCTCAAATACTACAGAAAAAGTACTCTATACACAATTGGGTCATTTGTGGCCCAAGTTGAACTTCCGAGGTGTTTGTCGAAGGATACGCACGAAAGGAAATTGATAACGCACCTTGTCACACAAAACTTGTTTCTTAGACATCAGCCTTTTTTTTTAGAAAAAGAATAACGAATATTGTTTAGCCAAGTGCTTTTAATATTTAAAAGAAATACGCAGGACACGAATGACTCAGTGCACATTAAGGACATTATTTAAAATGTACTCTTTACAATTTTTATAAAATATTCAATTTAAAAAAAAAGAACTTGTTCCATTATTTACAATATTAAAGGAAGATATAATTCCATTTTTTCGCAACCGTTCAGGGATTGTTTTATTTCTATATTTTCTATTTGTATTTTTCTTCATGGCAACTGAAAGCTATTATAATAATGATGCTACATTCAAAGAAAAATTAGTACATTGAAATAAAAAAAAATCCTTATGTATATTGTTAACGGAATATTTATTAATTTTATTTCAATGTGAAAAATATTGTACCCTCCTTTATCAACTAATATAACTTTAAAACTGTTATATTGTCAATTTAATAAATCCATTTGTATTTATTTGTAGCCACGTAGGGAAGATGATCGTCTTGATCATAAGACGTATAAGGAAATGAAAGATAAATTACGACGACAGAAAGAAAGGACAAAACTAAAAGATCATGTTGAGAAATTAAGAAAACATAGACGAAGTAATAAATCGAAGTCTTACTCGCGACATGGAATGAACAAATTGCAATCAACATCAGCTGAGATGTCTCCTATGTCAGAAAGGAAAATTAAAGATACATTTAGAATAAACATGGCTAATGTGATGGTTCACTTCTTAAATCCATATAGAAAAAATGATTGCAAACAAGGTAGAATAACTAATACTGAAGATTTCAAGCATCTAGCTAGAAAGGTATGTTGAGTATTTAAGCATGACAGATTTATCATACAAAAGTGATCTTTATAATTACACATTTTATTACAGTTAACACATTTTGTACTTGCAAAAGAATTAAAACATTGTAAAAGCGTGGACGAATTACAATGTAATGAAAATGTTAAACATAAAGCAAGAGATTTTGTACGTAAGTACATGAGCAAGTTCGGGGCAGTGTATCAGAAAGGTACAGACGAGGATTAGCTGTAATTTATAAAATGAAAAATTGTTATTTATTACGAGCACTTCGACTACTGCGAAATATATTTAGATAAATATATTTAGGCTCGTATGTAGATATACCTTTGTAATTGTATTATTGTAAAATAGACAAGTTTGTATATGCGTGATAAACGTTTTTTCATGATTTAGCAGTTAATAAATTTTAGCAAATTTTTAATTTCCCATATTTTATGTGTAAATTTGACGTATGTTCATTTATACATGCTAACTATGCATGTATATCTTTTATAAATATTGTAACTTATATGCCAATATACACACACAGTGTAAACTATATACTCTGATAGTTGTGTAAGATTTGAACCTACCTTTCGGTATCAGTGTCTTAAAATTAATACTCGAATAAAAATATTTATTTATATACGTTATGCAACTTCTGTAAATAATTATAAATGACTACTTAAGATTATAAATGAATTTTTAACTGCTTCATTGGGTTGCTGTTGTGCTTGCTGACTCATGACTGTCTGATATTTATAAAAACTGAAAGAACAAAAGATAAAAATATAAATTTTGCATTTATAAATTTAATTTTGTACTACCGACATTTTGTCTTTATACGTTACAAAAATGTGATGTGTGATTTTCGAAACGGAAGCAATGTAGAATGTTTAATAAAAAAGAACTCTACATTTACTGATAACAATTGTTTTTGTGAGAATAGCGCTCTGTATTTTTTCAATAGTTCTGTCTATATATATAAATTGTATATAATTAATGTTAACATCAATTGATGTTGAC
Source organism: Acromyrmex echinatior (assembly GCF_000204515.1). Next base: position 94,198 of record NW_011627055.1, on the reverse strand, counting down.
ATAATTAATTGATGTTAACATAATTCCATGTAATCATCTAAAAGCAATTTTATTGTTTCCAATTTACATATATAAATAATGAATGTATTCTTTAAGTAAAGAATCATAATTTTTGACTGTGAAACAATTATATTGCATACGTTTGCACCCAGTTATTAAAGCAATAAATAAAAATATTCATTTTATTTTTAGTTTCTTATTATAGCGTATTATATAATGTATTATTTAAATTATAAAATTTCTACATAATTTACAACTATAATTTTATAACATCGATATTACAACTTCGGCATAAATCGAACCGTGTAAACGTAGTCATATTTCCATCAACGTAGATTAACTTTAATCTCGGTTCAATTTACTCTTTGTCTTTTTCTGATCTTTAGAATTAGAAAAAGACGAAAAATAAATTTACACGGCTCGATTTATGAAGAAGTTACAACATCGATGTTATAAAATTACCCAATCACATTCATTCTATTCTTTAGAGGAATAGCTATGATTGGCCAGTTTCATAACACCAAATATGATATAATTTTGACGTAAATTGAGTCTATATAAATGTAATAAATAGTATGGTTTTTTTCCTAATTATTTCCGAAGGTAATCTTAATTAATTTAAACATTTACAAGAGAATTAAGAGGATATTTCAATTAAATTTTTTTCTCTTAAAAATCAAAATAGTATCTTGATTTAAAAAAAAATTAAATGTAAATATATTGTAATATAAAAATTTGCAATGACTTGTATTAACATTTTGAAAATAGTGGTAGAAAGAATTTTTCAAATATGGCTTATTCTTATTTTAACTTGACATAATTAGCCAATTTCTTTGTGCGATTACTTAAATCCGTTGGATAGGTCTTCATTGCTATCTCGTATTCCTCTCACCAGTCACCAGTCTCACTTTATTATCTCACAGAAGACCGTGCCTCACGATTGGTCAATAACCAATATACTTCAAAAAAGGAGCAATTTTATTATATTTGTGTCAATAATATATCTAATGTTAAATGTGTTGAAAAGGTACATTATGTAAAAATATGTCTTAATAACAGTGTGATAATTATTTATTTATCGTGTGACGTATTGTTAGACAATAGTGCCAACTTCTAACCTAAAGCAATCTAAAGGAGCATGCTCCAAACAAGTAATTTAAACGCAAGATTAAAATATAATAAAATTACATCTTTATTTAATGCATCTTTGATTAATGTGCAACATGATTATATTATGTTATTTAATTTAATTTATGTGTTAAGTTGTATGTAATAAAATTTGAACATTGCGATGTGTAATTTATACCATATATAAATATGTGCATAATGAATATACTTTAATCTTTAATTTTATAAATTATTCAAATTATATTGTATTTCACACCTGTATAATATTTAAATTATTAAATATTAATGTTTCATATAAATAATATGAATATAAATAATATGGTTTCTGCAACGATATCTATATTAGAGGAGCATTTTGTAAAATTTTTTATATTCTGATTTTTATATATATATATATATATATATATATATATATAATATTTATTTGTATTATATATAAATATATATCTATAAAAATTAATGCATCAGTAATTTAACAAATTTTAGGGGTCTTTATATAAAACATATTGCATTTTATATAATGGATGTGTTAGAACCAGAATTAATTTGGGTTAATGGACGCTGCTATAGATTTTACGAAAATACTGCCTGGAAAAACATTCATACATCAGCTCCATATATGGAGGATAAAGAATCAATTTGTTCAAATGAGGAATCTGAAACTGATATAGAAATAATTCCTCATGATACATTGTTTAAGCATACTTTTTGTGTACCCAAGTAAGAATCATTTTAAATATTATTTTATCATAATTATAATATTAGTCAAAATTTAATAATATATAAGGATTGTTTAACATGGTCATAATTATATTTTACCATTTTATTATGTTTTAGAATTTTTTACTCACACATAATTGGTACAAAAGGTTTAACACGCAAGAAATTAGAACATGACACAAGAACAACTATTGATATACCAAAAAAAGGAAAAGATGGAAACATTGGTAAAAATGACATTCCTTTAATTCTGTAAAGCATATGATGTGCTTGAAGTATAATTTTATTCTTGTTTATTCAATGAACAACAAGTATAAAATGATTATGTATCATATACTTTACAAAATGCAGTTAATATAAGAAAAATATGAATTTAGTTAATTACATATTTATTTGTAGTTATTACTGCACGGGAACGTAAAGCTATAATATCTGCAAGACATAGAATTGATTTACTAATAGAAGCCTCAAAGAAAAAGATACATTATACACACTTTTTGTCAATCCCATTAAATAAAAAAGAGATAATTGATAAATATATTTCTTTCAAGAATGATATATTGGAGAAGTATAACAAAACTACACACAATATTGATGAATCACTTTTTCAAAATCCATCTAAGTTACACCTTACTATTGGCATGCTTAAATTATTTGATGATAATGAGAAAAAGTATGCTATTGATGCTCTCACAAATTGTAAAGAAAATATTATAGAGTAAGATATCTAACTTTATATAATAATAGCATATTATGTATAATTAATCTTGCAAAATTAAATTATATGATATTAATTGAATTAACATTATATAATCTAATTACATATTACAGTATCATAAATATGATAGATTGTAATTATTTCAAAAGATGTTTAAATAATTATATATTCTACTCTACAGTCCTGTTCTTGAAGAAACGGGGTCAATAAATATACAGTTACAAGGAGTTGCATGTATGAATGATGATCCTACTAATGTTAAAGTTTTATTTGCACAAATTGCATCTAACGAAAAATTGCAAGAACTCGTTGATAAAGTTGCTGAATACTTTATTGACATAGGTAAATAATATATTATGTATCTTATATATTGTAGAATTGAATTATATATCTTTGAGATATATTTTATGCAATTTTAATCAAAACAGTAATTATGTTAACTTCCTTGATTATATAATTTTCTAAAATATATATTTTTATTAATATTAATTGTAATATCTCATTGTATAATTTTTAATTTTAGGTTTAATGGAGAAAGAATACGAAAAAATAAAATTGCATGCCACTCTAATGAATACAACATTTAAAGATGATTATTCAGCAAGATTTAAGGAAAGATATGACGCAAATGAAATATTAAAAGTAATAGAATTTATAAATGGGATTTATAATTCGATCTATAATTCGTTATAAAATTGGTAATAAGAAAAAATAATTACTTATTTCATATTTTAGGTATATAAGAATACACTGTTTGGAAAAACAATATTAAATCAGATTGACATATCTGAACTTCATACTACTACCAAAGACAATTATTATAAATCAATAGGTAGCATTACTTTTTAAATACAGGGATATGTGCTATATAATTGTAGCAATGATCTCTTTTTATTTAAAAAAAAAAGTAAGTTAGAGAAAAATCTATTATGCACGCGCGCACGCACACACACACACACACACGCGCGCGCGCGCGCGCGCACGCACGCACAGAAAGAGAGAGAGAGAGAGAGAGAGGGAGAGGGAGAGGGAGAGAGAAGTATATGTACATATAAATATAGTAATATTTTCAATAGTACTCTTTATTTTGTTTTTGTTTTGTTCAATGTTTTACGTATTATAATGTGTATCTTAAGTATTTTTAAAAAATATAATTTAAATAGACCCAAAAAATTAGAGAATATATTAATCTCTATTTTATGTAATTTTATTTTACATTAATGAACATTTTATCATTTAATGATTTGAGTGTTCATAAATATCTGTAAGAATATTTTACAAGTTCAGCTTGAGATTTAAAATTATTACAAATCTTCTATCATTCAACTTGGTTGAGCTTCGTAAATTTAATTATTAGTAATAGAAACTATTGGTTTAAACACTACTGGTTCTTTTAAGAGATTTCAATGTAAACTAGAAAATCCTCTCGTGACAAGGAGAAAGGAAAGAGAAAGTGTAGAAGGGCAAATATTTATAAAAGATAGAATCAGGAAATGCTAAGAAAATTTTCGAGAAAAGCTATGTGTTCATAAAACAATTACGAATATTGAAATATTATTATATAATTTCTTATATTAGAGGATAAGAAGTTATAGAGCTAAATTATTGTATTCACAAGTTTATGCATATCGAATTTGCATGTAAAAAAAAATATTAAGGTTGATATATAGCGTTTTCAATAATAAAATCTAGAAAAGAACGAAGAGTAGAAGAAGAGAGGTAAATTTTATTTTAATGGAATTTTAATTTACATAATGTAATTACAAAAAGAAATATTCAATCTTAATCGGAATAATTATCTTTCCTCGATTCCTTTTTCGTGAAGGACATTGACTCTGAGTTGATTAGAAGAAATGTCCAATTAAAAGCATCGATTCGATATATTAGCTTCTACATGTATTGTAATTATCTACGCATTAAAAAAATGTCATTCGTGTATCAGTATAACAGGCGAATCAGCTACGACATTGGTCGAATCCTAATCATGTATTTTCCTTATCAGACTGTCAATAGAATTCAGTTTCTATCTGCAGGTTTTATTAACGCCTAACCTCTTTTGTTAAATAAATTTAATTAGTATTTGATAAAAAATAAATCAATCCCAGAATATCGAAATTCTCTAAATAATGAAACGGTGGCTACGGATAATTATTTTTTCTGAAAAGAGGATTGGATGATATAAAAAAGGCCTGTACCATTTTTAACTTGTAATTGCACACTTACAACTTATGAATGATGTATATACTAAGATAAGAGTATTATAATTATTGATGTTTATATATGTGAACAAAGCTTATATTTTTTATTAAATAAATTAGAAAACATAACCTCTAAAACGAACAAGTTTTTATTTATAATCTTAATAATAATTTGGAGTGTTGGAAAGTGATTTTTTTAAAATCATTTTATTTATTTTTATGCTGTATTTTATGAGTATAATAATATAGTAATAATTTTAATGCTATTCATAGAATTTATATATATATATTTCTAAATTTATATTAGGTGTTGGAATTAATTCGTAGCGTTTTTTAATGAAAGAATGTTATTTATTTCACATGAGCATTAAAAAATACATTAATGAAAGTACTTCCCATCACTTGTAAAACGCTACGAATTAATTCCAACACCTAATATAATATGTATCAATATGCTTTCAAGTGCTTTTATATCATTTTTTTAATACTATCAAATTTATGATTTTAATCAGAAACAGAAAAATATTTATCTCATTTGTTAATATTTCAAGTAACATTAATGATAATATTGTCAATTTTGTTTAATAGGCATAGCAGAAATGGATGTTGTAAGAAGATTGATAATTTTATGCATGTTGACAGCTGTTTTGCCATTCCTACTTATAATAATTCCTTTGTGTCTACGACATATTTTTTATGCTGATGTTGCATATGCTGTAACAGAATCCGATATTATAGAAATCAATGATGGGATTTCAACAATATTTTGTTCGGTAAGAAAAGAAAAGTAAATACCTAATATTTAACGTTTTCATTTCTTTAAAATTGTGCATATATATCATTACTTAAATATTAATATAGATGAAATTAATCTCAAATTTTATTAAATATCTATATATTATATATTGGGTCATCTAAAAAGTATCCGCGGTTTTTTGTTACTAGATGTGTGTTGATGGTCATATATCTAGTGACAAAGTGTGACGCGGATACTTTTTAGATGACCCAGTATAATAAGAAAGTATGAATCAATATTTACAATTGTTATTAAAGAAGATGTATATCCTTTTGATCTAGCATTTAATCTTTTCTTAATCTGGTCAATTGGTCTTAATTTTGTTGTCATATTTTATAAACAAAATGTAAATTAATTTAAAGAATGCCTTGTTTTAATAGGAACATACTTTAAAAATGAATGGCACTTTTAATGCTTTCCAAATGACTCATCGACCAGAAATAGCATCAAAACGAAAACACATAAGACTTAAAAAGAGCATGAATTTACCAGATGATACATTGGAATACTGGGGATTTTATTTATTAAAAAGTGCAACTGTAACGCTTTCTGTGTGTTCAAGGTAAAGAAAATTGAACGAAATATTTTTTTTATTATGATTAGAGACATCTATTAATATAATCTATTAATACAAATCTTTGAATGTATTTATATATGGGATACCATATATATAAAAGAAATAAAAATATTTTCAGATTCGAAGGAGCTTCTATATTGGTAGTGAAAGGAGAGAAAAATCTACGTAGTTGTGGCCTGCTGGAACACAATATTAATAAGCAATCGCAAGAAATTTTCTTTCCAGATGCGAACAAACAAGTTAAAATAATATATGAATCAAATGCACAAGAAATTGATTCTAAAGAAACAACTACAATTGAACTTACTAAATCTACACACAATATCAATGATAAATCAGTTGTAAATACAAGTTCTAAAAATGAAAGAATTTCCGAAACAAATCTAGAAAATCTAGGCACACGGGCATATATTACAAATGAAAAATTGATGAAGAGTTTAGAACATTTAGAGACATTGTATCATACTACAACGTCTTATTTTGATAAATATGTAGGTGATCAGCAAGAAAATATGAATAATAACACGAAAGGAAGACGTATTAAACGTCGTATGTTGAATATAAATAAAAATAAAAGAATAAAGCAAAGAAGAAAAGAAGTTTATAATTACAATAAAAAAATGCGAATACAAAAATTACAAGAAATATTGAATTCAGATATAATTAATGACAGAAAGGAACAAGAAATAAAAGAGAGAGATGAAATAGATACCAAAAGATTTAAAAGAAATAGAGAACTCATAAAGCCATTATCCTTATTAGATCAAGGTATTAAGCATGGTGGAAATGCTAACAAAAACTATACATCTGATTCCAACGAAGAGTCGTCTATTTCCAGTTTTGAAACTGATTTATTAAATTGTTACAATGGTGAAATATTGTTAGCTCATGAATTCCAACCTTCAGATCAATGTACTAACATTTCCTATTTGCTTAATAGTAAACACATACAGGCAAATCACCATGTAGAACAGGATGGTTATTATTATTATATTTTTTATAGTGATAACGACATTGTGTCCAATGATATTTATGCGATTTTTGATATATATAAACCGACTTTTCAATATGAAAATGTGACTAAGTCATGTATTAATCAAACTGAATGCTCATTTCGTGTAAACCCGCTGTCAGCGGATAGGGTAATTGTTGAAATACCAACTAAGGACGGTATAGAGCATAATGAAATAGATGACGCTGGCATATTAATTTCTATTTGTCAGCCACGAATGGGCGCGTACATGATTTTTCCAATTGCGATATTGCTTTTAATTCTTGGTTGTGCTTTTATATAATTAAACCGATTATCTAGAAATACCTGCAGACATAAATACATACAACTTTGTGAAATTGTTGTCTCACAAATCATAATACAAACTTTAAATACAAATTCACATGAAGCTATGAATTGATCAAAAATTCAATATAAATTACAGACAAAGGAAAGGAATTCAATATAAATTACAGATAAGGAAATTATGCATTTCAATAGAAGTAACAAATAATTTACTTAAAATATAAGATGTGCACTGATTAAAAAATATAATTTTATTACTCATTTTCTTAGTATATTTTTCCTATAATAGATTATTTTAATTTATGCATGTATAGATACAAAAATTCTATATAATGTACGTATAAGTTTTGTAAATGTACGCATATACGAATATTTCAAGATTAACAAGAATCCTTTTTTTTCCTACAAATTATTGATCCATTTACAGAATCGATTTTGTTTTAATAAAAATGTCAATTATATTTATAGTTTCTGAATAATACTTTTAAGGCTTCCATGAGTACTTTCTATATAGAAGCTATGATGTGTTTCGTTAATTTTTTCGAATAGTAAAAAATTCTATGAAAACAAACCTAGTAATGAAATTATATTTTTCGATTACTAAATTATATTTTTCGATGACTATTCAAGCTTATATGTTATATGTTTTTTGTTTTAATTTTTTTATGTACAGTTTTAGTTTGTGAAGTTCAATTAAATGTTTTAAATATTTTCTTTATAAAAAAAAATTGTTTCCAAATTAGGCACATTGAAACTCTAATGGTCTAATATTTAAATAAGTATTTCATAGTTTTAGAACATAATACTCTGAAATTAAAATGTGTATTTGAAACCTAAATTAATTAAGGGCAGCTGAATGAAGATCGTAATATCTAAGTTTGTATGTATTGTACAAGATAAACGTTTGTATCGTTATAGAAACTTTTACATGTATTAATTCCAAAATAATAAAGTCATTTTTTAATGACTAATTATGATTACAATATAATCTTACATTAACACATTATTTAATTATAATTTTATGTGTTGTTTCAATCATTCATATTTCCCACGATAAGATCCCACCACGACGATTTCGGGGCGCTATAAAGCGCCAGAATAGCAATGTCATTTCCGTCATGCGCGATAACTATCGGCAAGTGGAATAACTTTAAAATCATTTACATTTGCGAGAAAAACTCTGATTTGATTGTCACGATTCATTACCGTGATCATCAACCGAGTCAACCGACGTGTTAATTTCGGCGTCGATACGAAGCTAAACGTTTACCGAAAAATCATCGCACCGGTGCTTTCCGTACACCGTGCGCAGCGCCATAGCGTGGTAGTCTCTAGAATACTCCTCGTGACGCCACTCAAGTTCTTCCTTTCTGTCGAACTCTCGCGAGTTGAACATGTCGCATACTGCAGAACGAAGGTAAGTTGAACGATTTTTCAGCGTAACGGCGTACCGCGCTCGCGTTCTGGCGGCGCGCCGTGATCACCGTGATGCCGACGCCGTTGTGGATCGCGCGCGTCGCGAAATTCGCGCGTATATGGGTTAAAATACGTCCATGAAGAACAGTGTACCGCAATCGGACGGATGCACGGGGGACACGAGACTGACAACATGGCGTGCATTCGTTTTTGTCACATTGTCCTCGCCGCGACTAACAGCCACGATCCGCGCCGTCCATGTCGATCCGCCGCTTAACCTCCTCGTCGCGATACCGCGGCGGAGGACCGCATGGCATGATAGGAGCGAGCACGACGACTCGACGGCATGCATGCGCCCCGACGCCGTTAGCGTGGGTGAAGCAAGCGCTCTCTTTCTCGTCCGCTCCGTGTGTGCGAGCTCGACAAGCGATCACGTTTTCTCCGATCCGGCCGCGTACAATTACGTAATGGAAATATCGCTTTTTCGCGCGGTTTCTGTGTCGGGGGACACAACATACAAAAAAAAAAAAAATCAATCGCGCTGACCCGAGACTTCTCTCTTGCGCATTGCTGGACGCATAGTCATCGTCACACGCTCCCTTGGCCTCGGCGTCAGCCGACATGTCTCGCGTCTGGAGCACGCTTCCGCGTGAGTCACTGTCAGAGCGATTATAGCGCGACGAGCGATCCTCGTGCACGATCCTCGTGCCGCCTCCACGCGGGCTCGATTCCGTCGATTTTTTTGTACCGTGCAAAACGCACGGTAAAAATGGCCATTGAATCATACAGTTCTCGACAAACGATGTACGTATTTCACAGGATCGAATTAAAAGTTCGACTTTCAAGGTCACGTGGATTTAAAGTGATTTGTCATCGCTTGATCGCCGTGACCGATATTATCGATTCTGGATGAGTTTTAAATGCTGATGCGTCTACCAGTACCTTTATTAAGATCTTTATAAATTTCTTATATAAAGTTCGATTATTTATTACGGACATAAAAAAATATAATACACGATTTTATTTATGTTTCTTTTATGAAGTATAGAAATTTTGCATTATAGAAATTTAATCCCTTTAAATTTGGACTCTCCTTTATAGAAAATGTATTCTCTATATCAGAAATTAATGTATATTGCAATAACATAAAATTAAAATCTTATATTTTGTAAATATACATTAAGTATATCTTACAATTTATTTATTTATAATGTAAAAAACTTACTAGTTATCTTATAAAAATATGTGACTCATGATTTAACATTTAATATTGTTAATCTTATATAATATGCTCTTATTACTTGTTCTAATATCTATTTAATATCATTTCAGAAATGATGATCAATGGCCAGGGGATTCAAAAAATGGTCCTAGTGAAAGTGAACAACCCACATACGATGGACCTCCTGGAATGGATCCCGATGGCGTCATCGAATCCAACTGGGACGTTGTAAGTGACTATTGCATATTCTCTGAATATGATAAGATTTTGTTTTCTTTTACTATTGGAAGATGCAACATGTTGTTTATACTTTGATTGATATTCTACATTAGTACAAATTAGTACATTATCGGTATATATTACAATTTCTGTACTTTAAATGTACAGGTATTTAAAGTAGCACATATATAATGTACGTATTTATGCACTCTTGTCAATTATTAAGAATATTAACTTAGCTGATGAACACACACACACACACACACACACTTCTCAGTATTTATAAAAATTGTCTAGGCTAATTTAATTGTCTTTATTAATTTACCTACTATACCCACGCCTATAATTACAGAAAAAATACTTTCAAGAATATTATGATTTTATGTAACATAATATAAAATTATTAGATTATTTTTAAAATAATCTCTTGATATCCAAGCATGTGGTTATTTATTTTCAAGTAAAAGAACATCTTATGTGTGTATACAGAAAATCAAAATATTAAAGATGTAATCTAGATTTTGAATAATTAATCTATTTTAAATTAAGAATATCTAGTGTTGTCCTCTGTGAATAGCTTGCAAATAATTTGAATTGATTAAGAAAAACTGTAGATAAGAGAAGCAATCATTTATTATTTCTTTTGTAAAAAACTGTTAAAAATAATTATGTTATTTTATTGTGATTTTTTTATTTCAAATTAATTATATTATTAAAACTTTTCTAATTACATATGTACATTTTTGTTTTCTTAAAAAATTTAATACTGATATTTAACTTGAAATATTTTAAAATTGATATTTAACTAAAAATATTTTAATCCTTATATATTGTAATATATTGGGTCATCTAAAAAGTATCCGCGGTACTTTGTCACTAGATATATGACCATCAACACACATCTAGTGACAAAAAACCGCGGATACTTTTTAGATGACCCAATATTAATCCTCAATCTGCAATCATATGTTTACTCTCTCCGTCACTAAAATCTGGATTTTTTTTTGTGTAGCTCAAGGTTTTTTACTAGGTTTTCAAAGAATATGGAAAAATTTAATGTTACTTTTTAATATCTCTTTTATATTATCATATAATTTAATATCAAAACCTTTATTTAATAAAAAAAATTGAAATTTTAGTAAAAATGAGGAAAGTGTAAAAAAGACTCAGATTACGGAGGAGAGTTAAAAGTATTAAATTTAATCATTTTTATTGTTCTGTGTGTGTGTGCGTGCGTGCGTGCGTGCGTGCGTGCGTGCGTGTGTGTGTGTGTATAGATGTATTTTATACATATGTAATATACTTACATATTATATGTATAATGTATAATATTGATAAATTTGGTAAATAGTACATTATGTGGGTAATAAAATAAAATATTAAAGTGATATATTTTACTGATATTATATTTAATTTAAACAGGTTGTGGAGAACTTTGACGAAATGAACTTGAAAGAAGAACTATTACGTGGTATTTACGCTTATGGTTTTGAAAAACCATCTGCAATTCAACAACGTGCCATCCTACCATGTATACGGGGGCTCGATGTTATTGCTCAGGCCCAATCTGGTAAGAAATTTTGATCTAGATCAGTTATTGATAATAATATTATCTTGTAAATATAATATGTAAAGTATTTATTGTATCAATCAATGTTTCTAACTATCAGGGACTGGAAAAACTGCTACGTTCTCCATATCGATTCTTCAACAAATCGACACTAGTATTAAAGAATGCCAGGCCTTGATCCTTGCACCAACCCGTGAATTAGCTCAGCAAGTAAGTAGAGATCATTATAAATATTTATTTTAATAAAAAGTTATATTTAATAGAAAAGATGTAGAATTCTAATAATGTTATGTATTTTTACTTAGATTCAGAAAGTCGTTATCGCTCTAGGCGATTTCATGCACGCGGAATGTCATGCATGCATTGGTGGCACCAACGTTCGTGAAGATATGCGAAAACTGGATCAGGGTGTTCACGTGGTTGTCGGTACGCCCGGTAGAGTTTACGATATGATCAGCCGACGAGCACTTCGAGCAAGTAGCATCAAACTGTTCGTGCTGGATGAAGCCGATGAAATGCTTTCTCGAGGATTTAAGGATCAAATCCACGATGTATTCAAATTATTACCTAACGAAGTGCAGGTAAATATAAAAGATATTTTTGAGGAATATAGATTTTTTATTACAATTATCTAATAGATAATTTTATTTTAATTGTTAGAAAGTATCTTTTTTGGACAAGTCCACAAATCATACAAGACGAAAAAGTTGCAGTATATCTTATAATAGTCAAGTTAACAAATATATTATAAAATACAGGTGCGTCGTAATAGTGTCTGTCATTTTTTGACAGATGTACACTGGATTGACATATGCTCTGTATCATGAAATGTGTTATCTTTTGGAAATAATAGCGGCCTAAATGCAAACAATTATTATGGCATAGCACTCCTAATAATAATCATAATGTCCTAAAAATCAATTAGTCACTCTTAATATCTTTGTAATAGCAACAACAATTTACAATTCCTATTACAGCATGATGCTATTATATTGCACATACATGTATAGTATAACATCTCAGTAAATGCAGTTTATTTCTTTCATCGACATATAATATTGATCATCACATTGTATCGAAACATGGTTTCTTGCATACAATTTCAGCCTTTATATTTCTAATGCTTTATAATTATCTTTTCCAGGTTATATTATTATCTGCGACAATGCCGTCTGACGTGTTGGATGTATCCAAATGTTTTATGCGGAATCCCATTCGTATTTTGGTTAAGAAAGAAGAGTTAACATTAGAGGGTATTAAACAATTTTTCGTTTACGTTGAACGTGAAGATTGGAAATTGGAAACGCTTTGTGATTTATACGATACATTAAGCATTACCCAAGCTGTTATTTTTTGCAATACGCGGCGTAAAGTCGATTGGCTAACAGAAAGTATGCATAAACGTGACTTTACTGTTTCCGCTATGCATGGTGATATGGAACAGAAAGAACGCGATCTTATTATGCGTCAATTTCGAACTGGATCTTCAAGAGTTTTGATTACTACTGATCTTCTGGCACGCGGTATAGATGTGCAGCAAGTGTCACTTGTTATTAATTATGATTTACCTTCCAATCGAGAAAACTATATTCATCGGTAAGTTATTATATGATACTTTGTAATCAATTTTAAAAACGAAGTATATATTTTTAATTCATTTGAACAAAGCAGAAATTTCTAATAGCAAAAAAAAGAAGAGCAAAAACTTATGTTAAAAAACAAAAATATATATAATATAAATTTTATATATAATATAAATTCTACTTTATAAGCTTTAATTTCAAACAATTTTCATAATAATGATGATCTTTTGGAATATTATATTTTGACATTTCTTTTCTTTAACTTAAAGTCATAGATATATTTTTTAGAATAATAGTATAATTTTTATGTTGAAAGAAGATAGACATACTTCATGTTTTATATCTATTAAAATTTTAGAATTTAGTGATATCATTAACATGTTCATGTATAATTTGCGTTTAGTTTTTTTTATGTATGTATATTAAAAAATTATTTATATTAAAAAATTTATGTAGATATTCATATCTTTGTTATTACTTAACTATTTACAGAATCGGTCGTGGTGGTCGTTTTGGCCGTAAAGGTGTGGCTATTAACTTTGTGACAGAAGAAGATAAACGAACCCTGAAAGATATCGAGCAATTCTATAACACTCACATCGATGAAATGCCAATGAATGTCGCTGATCTGATCTAAGTCCGACTATTGGCTATAATCCATTATACTAAAAAAATAATAAAAAGTAAGTGACAGAAGCTCTCAGCTGATCGATCTCTCATGGTGTGTGAGTATATATATTGAGTGAGTTGGTGAACTATATCGCTTATGTAAACGCGATCTAAACCAAAATATTCCAACGTTTTCATATTCGTTTCGATTTATAATAGTAGGTTACGAAAATAGTTATCTGTTGCGCTACAGGAGATAGTATATATAGTACGACTATTATTACTATTAGTGTAATTATCACTACTGTTGTCGCTTACCGATATTGTTGCCGTCGCTGCTGCTACTACTCTTATTCTTATCGTTACCGCTATTAATATTACTATAAATATTATATTACTATCATTGGTATTGATTGCTATCATTGGTATTCATCAATATTTTAATTTTAATTTTTAACAATAATATAGCGATATATTACCACGACTAAAAATATACCACAAAGTGGTAAATAGAACTAGGAAAATACGAAAAGCGCAGCTCGGCACAATTTGATTATATTTTATTTCTACTATCGTAACAAGTTTTATATTACCCAAAATGCGTCCATATTCTTATTCTGTCGCAAATCCAATGGCCATCATAAAAATCTTCAAGTCTTGCTTTCTAAGACTTTTTGTCCCACTTATTTTTCCCCACGATATTTCTAATTGGATGATTAAATCTGTTGTGTTTAATAGTTCATATTTCATGCTTCTATCACCGCGATTACAACTTGTTTGTCTAGGCAGAGGTTTAGTTGGGTATTGGAAGGGGTTCTTTAATCACAAGCGTTGCCGAAGGAGACGTATATTCAAGCTTAGATGATATGAATTTTGTATATCCTAAATCCCAGGCGCACACACCTTTATTATTAAATAAAGTGTTTGACCTTTTAAGAAAATGTGGTCTTTGTTATTACAAGTCTTTATTATCAAATTTTATCCAATTTCACAATGAAAACCCTGAATGGACAAACTGTGTTACAAGTGTGAGATTTTCAAATTTTCGAGTGCTCCCACGGGGAATGTTTTGCGGTATATATGCCGAAAAAGTTCTCACAATTTTCTTTTATTTGTATTTGCAGGCAGTTTTGGACAGTCCAGATGTGGGCGACATATTTTTGGAAATAAAGACCAGATTTCCTGATTCAAAATCGAAGTTTTGTAAATCGATTACCTCTCTAAACTCCTGCCTTTCGTGTAGGCTATAATAATATATGTACATTTTCTCTTTTTCTTTTTTATACTTTTACATTCTTATTGATAATGAAAGCTGATCAGTTCTTAGATTTTTTACATTTGT
Organism: Acromyrmex echinatior; assembly: GCF_000204515.1. The sequence goes on along the minus strand of NW_011627055.1, from coordinate 78,803 downwards.
CAATAAAATTCTTTGCAAACAATCTTTATCGCATATTCATAAGTTTCCGTGCACATATCAATGCCAAATATTAAATTAAAATGTTATCTGCCTTGTGAGAACTTTTGTATCGTGTTTTTACAAAATTATTAAAAATATTGCGATATCACACATACTCTATTGTCGTCATTAATCGTAAATTTGAAAGTGTTAATAATAGTTTTCGAAAATTTGAGTGAGTAAATCATGTAGGTGCTTATATACATTTTATAACTACTGATTTGTGATTGCATTAACATTAATTCCTCTTGCTCGCGCATTTGAATGCATCTTATGTTAATGCAAAATCATCTCGAATTTCCGAAAACTAATTCTTAAAAATACTGTAAATATTATATAAATAGACCTTGAAGGAATGGACCATTGTGTGTCTATTGTATTTATACATCATATAAATAATATTTATGACTGAACGTATAAACTGAATATAATAAACGTAATGTCCTTTATTTATACTTGTATTATCAATACCATTAAGTGAACTGCTATTCTCGATAAACATGTTTTATATATATATATAAAATCATGCTTAAAATTACGACAAATTCTGTTATCATTTATCGATGCAAAATGAAATTAATATGCGTTATTTTAAGAATATTTAAAGTGCACAATTGCAGATGCATTTTGATGAAAATATTTTGTAGTATAATTTTGTGTGTGTGTGTGTGTGTGTGTGTGGCGCGCGCGCGCGCGCGCACACACACACACACACACACACACACATATACACACTGAAAATTAAACTTGTAAATTAAAAACATAACAGATGTATACGAAAACATTAATTATTTAAATCGTAAGTATTTATCATATAACAATTATTATACGTTGTAAAATATAGTAACAATTTTTTTTATGTTTTGAGAATTTTACACGCTTTGTAGATTATCTACAATGAGTTTTAAAAAGCACGTTTTTTGTATTCTTATGGACTTTTCTTTTCAATTATGTCATTATATGAATTATATGTATAAATTTTTGATTGCGACTTATTTTAATTTTACAAAGCATATATACAAGTCTTTGTAACTGAACTTACACTGTTAGAATTTGAAGATAGGTATATTGGAAAGCGAGAAAGAGAATTCTAGTGCAGAAATAAAAAAACAGACTAAAGTATATGTAACATACATAATATATGCAACAATTTTCAACATATTGATTCTCGAAACTGTTGACTATTTTGATTTTATCTATTAACTATTTTGATTTTATAAAGCAACATCTTGTACAGAAGAGAGAAAGAGAGAGAGATTAAAGTTAATCTATAATACATTGATAAAAATGGACATAAATCAGTCCATTTTTACTAGTACAAATTAATTTTAATCTTGGTTTAATTTTCATTTTTTTCTATTTTTTAGATCTAAAGATAAAAAAGTTATAAAATTAAAATGTCTAAATTATTGATTAACGTAATTATATAATATATTAAATATCACAAAGAATAACTTGTGCTGTGGTTTTATGATCTTTTTGTTAATTTTTGATTTATAAACCACGTTTGTTATAATTATATATTATAAAATTGAGATTAAAATTCTCTACATGTTAGAATAAGCATTGAAGCATGAAACTTAATTAGCAACTAACTTATTAATTAAATTATCTCTGCAATATTTGTAAAAGCTAGAAGTATTATTAATGTTTTGGCGTTGGAAAGAAATTAGATTACGGATAAGGAATCATACAATTAAAAGTTTTGCTGTAAATGATAGCATCGCTTCATTAGATTAATCAATTAAATTAATTGGAATTTGATCGCGAATTTGTTTCTAAAGGATTATTTAATATCATTTGCGGAATCATATAAAATCGATCAATTATTAGCGTTTTTCGACTTGAGCTCTAATCTGATTGGATTATTGACGTAGAGCATGTAACTTCAATCAATACTAGAGCTATTATTGATATTCTTTTAGATCATCCAATCAGACATTTAGATCTAAAAGAATACATTAATAGTAGCAAGCATTCACTCAATTTTCTTCTTCTGGATTGTAATGGCTCACGCCGTAGAACCGAGTGTGAGAGGAAAGTGAGTGATAAATCTAAAATAGCCAGGTGAGTGTGCCATCTGGAGAGAGGGGCTTTAACTCTCCTGCCTCTCTCCAGGTGGCGCACGCATCTGGCTGTTTCAGATTTATCACTCACTTTTCTCTCACACTGGTCGGTTCTATGGCGTGAGCCATTAGGGATTCCGCACAATAAAAGGAACATGGAACAGAGAACAGAGAATACAAGATCAGAAATCATGTATTGTGGAATACATACAGTTTCTGATAGGTTGAAATTCTTATTCTCTGTTCTCTGTTCCTTTTATTGTGCGGAACCCCTTACAATCCAAAAGAAGAAGAAGACAGTTAAGCGCTCACTACTATTGATGTATTCTTAGATCTAAACGTTCCCTCAGCGAATTTTTTTTATGGCTTCAATTGTTTCAAATCGTTTTCCTTTCATGAGTGTTTTGAGTTTTGGGAAAAGGAAAAAGTCAAAAGGGGCCAAATCTGGTGAGTAGAGTAGGTGAGGAAGTATAGTCGTGCTGTTTTTATTAAAACACTCTCGAATTGACAACGCACCAGTTCATTCCGCGTTGTAAATATTAGCACATTTGTAAAAAAAAGAGTGTAATATAACTTTAATGTTAATATTTTTAATGTTTTCACCAATGTAGATTAACTTTAATCTCGGTTCAACTTACTCTTCCTCTTTTTCTAATCTTTGGAACTAGAAAAAGACGAAGAGTAAGTTCAACCGAAATTAAAGTTAATCTACATTGATGGAAATGGGCATAAGCAAAATAAACATCGCACGCATGTAAGATGAATATTTCTGATCCATAATTTGTGAATATAATACGATTATATGAACCAAATATCATCTGCAACCTTGAAAAGTGAATGTATGTACCCTCAAAAAAGTGGACTTTGCTATAGTAGTTTACATCCACTTTGTCAGGAGGCAGGAGTACATGGCAGCATGGGAATAAGTGACTCGATTGATGAGTCAAATTCTCTAGACAAGCCACACGCTTGTCGTATGATGTAATATGAGATGTAATGATCGACACTTTTCTTGTAACTAATAATGATGAATTTTACTCGAGTTCAAATGAATATGACCGTACAGGATGAGCGCCATAATCTATCTACTTCTTATTTTTCTCTGCCGCTGCTTGTAGGCAATTCGCAACCTACAAAGTCCCTAGGCTTTCTACACTCGCACGCTAGTGAGGTATTGAGAACGTAGTTCTCTACAAGCATGTGGCTACGTTGACTGCTGTGCCCAATGTGGCGCCGAGCGTGTCTGGGTGTCGGCGATGGCTAACTAACGGCGAAGGACAATTGGCAGAAAATCGTTAAGTTTGCAAATAAATGTTACTCTGATTGATTCTGACTCATATGCATATATAAGGCGGTTTAATACAAACTCAAATGATTGTTTAGAACGTACAAATTACAAAAGTAGAGACGTGATTGCGTGCGTATGACGGTTCGGATATCGGTATCGCATTATTAGGTTAGAATACGAGAAACTCTAGCATATATCTGACGACGCTAAAGGCTTAAACATAATAGGCACAGGCAACAGAGAATAACGAGTCATCTAATCAGAGCTCTGGGATATAATATCGAATTTACACACCAGACAATTACCTAATGACATGAGCAGTAACCGATATCGATCTCGCAATGAATATAAAAGGGTGATTAATCTTACCAAGCATTAACTTAAAATCTATCGCTGAGGCTTACAAAAAATTCGAATGCAGAACGCCATGACACCAGAAAGAGAGAGAGAAAGAGAGAAAGAGGGGGGGGGGGGAGAACCGGAAAAAAGAACTAACTCAAGCGCTGCAACTAACGCTTGCAACGTCACAAGCATTTTGTGGTTACAGATTTTGAGCCGTCATGTCCTCTCTAGGTTTCTCTCTGATAACTATGGCGTCGAGGAAGGCGATATTCGCACGGGAAGGACACAAATGACGAATCACAGCGATTATCGTATAAACTATCACAACAAGTTTATTTTAGTTCAACGTACAATGGTCTCTGATTAAGATAAGTATATGTTAATATGATACAAGATATCACTTTTCTTTCAGGTACTCGTGGATCAAGCCGCGACACGTACACAAAGAAAAGATAAGTATGTTACTAATGGCGGTTTCCTTCTTCTTGCTTCTCTATTGTTGTAGAGCTTGCGCAGTGCGACTGCCGGTTGCGATTATGCGTCGCTTGTCTGGAATCGAAGCGATGTTGCAATTGACTGAGTTGATTGGATGGTATTAGCAAGTGGCGCGCTTTCGTTTGGATAAGCAGGTGCCACCATAACCCGTACACTACTGCCAGTACATCTATTTTCAATTTGAGAACTACGTGACTATATACATTTTCTGACACTATCGATAAAATCGTATCGTCAAAAATAGATGTGATTCGTCTCTGTAATAAATCCTCAAGACAGAAGAGTGCCGACTATATCCAGAAGAGAGATAGTTTAACAAGTCTTTGAACAAAAAAATTTTAATTTCGCATCTCCTACATATGTAAATAAAAGTTGTTGACTTTCAATAAACGAAATTGAAAATTCAAACAAGTTAATTTACTGAATTTTGTTCTGTAATATCTTATAAAATTACAAAGTGTTCCTTTATATAAATTTTCAGTCCGTTTTTACCAAACATAATTACTTTAGTATAATTCTTTTATTTCAAAATAAGATATGAATAATATCTGTCATTCACATTTTATTCTAAAATAAAAGAGTTATTTAGTTATTCATTATTTTAAATAAAAGTTATTCATTATTTTAAATAACAACACTTCTAACTTATTCCTTATTTAATATTTTAAATGTCATATCAGTTTTTTTTATCAATTTCTACGATTTTATATTTTAAATAAGTCGTTCTTTGAAATTTATATATTTTTATTTTAAATAAGTCGTAACAGTTACCGAGCCATGATCAGCATTATACGTAAGTTTAAAGAAACACAGAAGAATTTGCAGCGAAAGTAGTGTCATAAATTAATTTTTTAGATGAAAAATTAAATAATGATTAACAAGATATTTAATACTTTTAACCAAAGTTGTATCGAGCGCAAATTGTTTCGTAATATTATAATAAAAAAAATTTGTATATATATTTTTATAAAGGTATAAAATATCAATATCTTTGTTTAAGTATAAATTTAAAATATTTTAAAAGTATAATAAAAATTAAGACATAATGTACCGTTAGAATATCAAAAATACCTTACACACGCGAATAATTATCAATTATGTTAATAAAAAAAACCGCGCAAATAATATAGGATTAAGTTAGAGATACCACAAAACAAAGCATGAAATGTACGACAATATCCCTTTGTCAAAATCATGTAAAACATGAATAAATGAATAAACCATGAATATTTTTCATTCACTATAATAGGATATCTAAACGGCTCGAGGTAAATAGCGAGTTGGGGGAGCATGCGCGATGGTTGATACGTCATCACTTCGGCATTCGCTCGGCGACCTCGGAGCGAGATACACGCAGTATGAAACATTCCGCATTAATGAATTAATGTGTCACCTTAATTCACGAAAATTAAATATCACCAAAACACGAATTAATTAATGCTCATAATTTGCGATCCGTGAATATATCGAGCGACTGTCGTTCACATATAGTTATATTATCACACGCTCTAAATAGGCGTCGAAATATACGGTAGTTTACAAATTAAGAATTGTCACATTTAGATCGGTACTTATCCTCTTTAATGGTCATGAGTGATAACACGTCGAAGGCTTTGTATATATCACTCTCAATTTTCGGATCGAAAGCATACGATGCATGAATTTATATTGATGAATTATCGGATAGTACGATTAAAATAATAAATTTATCCTTTTATTTAAAATACATATTATATATTTAATAAAATTGTTTTAAATACGATCAATCACTGACTAAAAGGACTTATTTAAAATAAAAGGTATAAAGTAAGACTTACACATAAAATAAAATAAAATAAAATAAATATTTCATCCAAATTAATGAAATAATTTCTCATATCGATTTTCTTGAAACTAGCTGCAGTTTAAATTAATGGCGGTTTAAATTAATGTCATTTAATGTAATTATATCGTGCTATATTGAAGAACATATATTTGACATTTATTTTATAATTTCAAATATGTCATACCAATTTATGCTAACAAAAGGTAAGAGGTAAAGAATAGTTTTTACTTACAGTGTGGTTCCTTTTTTTACAAAATTGCTCACGTAGTGTTTCTGACATTCCAACATCATATCTCAATATTTATTGCTCACTCTCTGATGATTTACAATTAAATAAAGATTAATATATTTAAAACTAAAACAAAAAGCCATCAATATTTGTTAAAAATGTGTACACTGCACGGAATTTGTATAATATAAAATATCGCCATACAGGGTCCATTATGAAAGTAATGCGCATGATTTTATTGTGACGCGAATATCCATCACAGCGGGGTAAAATGGGAAATGTGGTGGGGGGTCTGCCCTTCCAAGGCAGCCGGGCTCCCGGTTGCGCCGAGCAGTATGAATGGAAAGA
>NW_011627055.1:49366-69114 GCF_000204515.1 Acromyrmex echinatior | reverse complement strand
TTAAGTGTTTCCAGGTATGTTTTTACCGGTTTTGCAACGTGTGGGCGAGCATTGTCGTGCAGCAAGATGACTTTATCGTGTCTTTCGAAGTATTCCGACTGTTTTTGCTTCAATGCACGGCTCAAGCGCATCAGTTGCCGTCGGTAGAGATCTCCAGTAACGGTTTCATGCGGTTTTAGCAGTTCGTAGTATATGACACCCTTCTGATCCCACCAAATACAGAGCAGGAGCTTTGAGCCATGGATATTGGGCTTTGCCACTGATGTTGATGGTTCGCCGGGCTTAACCCATGACTTTCTGCGCTTTGGATTGTCATAATGGATCCACTTTTCGTCACCGGTAACAATCCGATGCAAAAAACCTTTTCTTTTCTGCCGTTGAAGCAGCAGTTCGCACGTGAGAAAACGTCTCTCAATATCCCTTGGTTTCAATTCATATGGGACCCAATGTCCTTCCTTCTGGATCATGCCCAAACTTTTAAGACGTTTTCCTATTGTTGAGAAGTCAACTTCCAATGACGTAGATAATTCTTTAAGTGTTTGACATGAGTTTTCATTGAGCAGTGCCTGCAAATCGTTATCTTCAAATTTTTTCGGCTGACCAGGTCGCTCCTTGTCATCCAAGTCGAAATCACCAGCTTTAAAACGTGCAAACCACTTCCTACACGTTTGCTCAGCCAGAGCATGTTCACTATACACATCCACTAAAATACGATGAGCTTCAGCTGCACTTTTGTTCATATTAAAGTAATGAAGCAAAACTCCCCGCAAAAACACTTTATCTGGCACAAATTTTGACATATTCAATGAATTATACAGTATTGTTATTTATGATTTCAAGAAAGGTTATGTACGGCAAATGACGTCCTATGATAGATGTTTACAATGTATACAGAACTATAGGTAACAACGAAATAGTGTACTGCTTGTGCCATCTCTTGTAAAACGCTACGAATTAATTCCAACACCTAATATGTGTATATTAGAAGTGACAAGAAAAAAAATTTTTTTTATTGATTTCTCAGTTCAAAAGTTTCTATTCAAAAGATCACTTTTAAATAAAAAAATATTAAGATTTAGAGATCGTTAGTAAATGATTTTTAAATCAAAATTTTGATTTTTCTTAATACATTTGATTTGATGCAAAAATGGCTTTGGTTTCTAAATGTGGTACTGTTTTCTTGGTCGCTGAACACGATGCAATAATTCATTTAGCTCTATGATATATGCCTTAAGAAATACAATCCGATTAATGTGAAAAAATGACTAAATGTTGAGTTCAAGCGTTGAGTTCATTTTTTATTTTAACAAGACTTCAAGCGTTCAAATGAGTTATTAAATTGAGGTACTCTCAAATTGTAAGTCTGTTCATCCAGAACAAGATTCAGTTGAAATTTCCCAGGACCTTCTAGGGCTTTTAAAAGTTGCATTTAATTGGATTATAAAACGTTTTTAAAGATAGAAAAAATTTTTTTACAAGTTCTAAAGTATATCGCTTTGTTGTTTTGACATCCTCAAATCAAATGCCTCAATTTGACAATAAAAAACTCTTTATTAGGAAATGAAATGAATATACGTTATGCAGCATACAACCAAAGTGTTGATATTAGCCATTATTGATAGATCGAGCGACTGATTAACGAATAGACCGAGTGACAGACTCGACAAGCAGACTAATTAATTGCGAGGCTGTGCGAGATTTTATAAAGATGTTTATGGAACATGATACTAAATATATATATATATATATATAAATTGTTTTTATAATTATGAAGATGTTCGCCACTGCTCCATCACAAAAGTGATATCATCATCATTATCATCATCGTCCCTTCGTCTTTTCAGCCGATTTCCAGTCTCGCCAATATCCCCCTCCAATCGGTGCATTCTCTCCATCAATACATACAAAAAATCGATTTAGTCTCGTGATGACGTCATCGATGTTAAATCTGGAAAAGAAAAATATAATTTTAAATTAACATGCAGAATACGTCTCAGAACTATTCTTATCGGTTAAAATAATATTAAAAGATTAGTATTGTATATTAATATTTCTTTCTCTCAAAATAGAAAGTAAACGTAAATTACTGAATGAATACATGAAATAAAACGATATTTGATAATCACGTTCACTCAAGAAGCGAAAATTTTATACGTAAATCCTAGTAATATATAATACGATAATACTCACATTCATCTCATCACCTCATATCATCGCTGATATCCAAGCTGATATTTAATCCGTCGGCGTCGGATTGTTCAACAGCTCTACCCGCTGCCTGAACATTCAGCTATCTTCGCTTAAATAAGTTGTTTTTTCTAGTAATTGACGGATCTGCATGTTTATATATGCAGTATATACAACCAAAGTGTTGATATTAACCATTATTGATAGATCGAGCGACACTTGCAGACTGATTAACGAATAGACCGAGTGACAAACTTGACAAGCAGACTAATTATGTGAACTTATATTGCGAAGCTGTGCGAGATTATAAAGATGTTTATGGAACATGATACCATTCTGAGAAAAAGAACAATGCATTGATCAAAATTTACATCTCAGCCGAAAAGTATATCACGCGATCGAATGATCTCATGAATAAACTTCAGCATTTTTATAATTAGATTAGTGCATTATATCAGCAGGCAAAAGTACAATGCTCCGAACAAAAGTTTATACCTCACCCGAAAAAAAAACACGCGTTCGAAAGATTCTATGAATAAACTTCAGCATTTATCTGTTACAATTAGATTATCATTTATTAGATTATTATAATCAATATATCAGTGGCAAAAAGTATAATGCCTTGAAAAAAAGCGCCTCAGCCAAAAGAATCGAGAAGACATCGCATTCGGAAGATTCCAGCGTTTTTGTCGCTTGCAGTACTTCGCATTGAAGCGCAATTAAACGTATATTGAATAACTATCGGACTATTATTTAGCTATCAGATTGATACTTAACAGATGTTATTTATTTCACATGAGCATTAAAAAATACATTAATGAAAGTACTTCCCATCACTTGTAAAACGCTACGAATTAATTCCAATACCTAATATATACAGGGTGGCATGAATATATGGCCCCACGCGTCCCGAGCAGGTAGAGTGGACTAAACTGAGTAGAAAAGTCCTTCACTATTTTGCAATGCTCGCAATAATTAACGAGATATTAAGGTTTAAAGGTAGCCGAATACGCATCCTCCTGATCTATTATTGCCGAAAGTACGGTCCACCGAGCGCGCGGCGCGCGGGTCGCGAGGAACGGGAGTGGCCTAGCAGGCGCGCCGTTCGAGCTTAGAGGCTTGTGACGGTAAGCCCTTCAGGACGAGTGGGGCCATATATTCATGCTACCCCATAAACACACACACACACACACACACACACACACACACACACACACACACACACACACACACACACACACACGAAGGCAAGTCAATAAGTTTTTAGAAAACCATAGTAAAACACATTTTTTTGATCGATTCATTTTTATTTCTCAACATACTCTCCTTTCAGCTCGATACACTTGATCCAATGATTCTCCAACTTTTTCAAGCCGTCCGAATAATATGATTTGTCCTTCAAAATAAGTCTCTGTTTCGGCGATGAGCTGCTCTCTGGTGGTGAATCCCTTTTCTTTGAATCATTTCTTCAGGTTTGGAAACAGGAAATCGCAGGAGGCTAAATCTGGCGAATATGCTAGATGGGAAAGTAATTCGTAGCGGAATTCATTGAATTTGGCCATTGATGCCGGGCACGTGTGAACCCGTGCATTGTCTTGATGGAAGAGCATTTTCTTCTCCGTCAAATGGGGACGTTTTTTTTTAAAATGTTGTTGAAACGGTCCAATAAAACTGCGTAGTAATCACCATTGATCGTTTGCTTCGACGGAAGATAATCGATATGAATTATACCGTGTGCATCCCAAAAAACGGTGGCCATTACCTTTTCGGCCGACTTCACGGTCTTCGCCTTCTTCGGAGCTGGTTCACTTGGTGAAGTCCATTATTTTGACTATTCCTTCATCTCGAGTGTGAAGTAATGAATCCATGTTTCGACCACAGTAATGAATCGACGCAGAAATTCATCTGGATTACATTGAAACATCTCCAAACAATGTTTTGAAATCGTCACACGATCGCGCTTATGATCCGCAGTGAGCAAACGCGGCACTCATCTTGTCGATAGCTTTTTCATACCCAATTGTTCATTCAAAATTGAAATCTGTACCATGTGATATGCCTGTGGCCTCAACAAGCTCGCACATTTTCATTCGTCGATCAGTCAAAACAATATCGTGGACTTTATTGATGATTTCTGGAGTAGTAACCTCAATTGGACGTCCCGAATGAGGTGCATCACATGTGAATGTACGATCACGTTTAAATTCATTCACCCAAGTATACAGTCGCAAATGCTGATGCAGATGTGCTTTGAACATTATCCAACTCAACTTTGATTTGTTTCGGCGTAAACATATGTAGATATTTGATTTCATATGTACAGGGTGCGGCGCCAAAATCCGGACAAATTGATTTCAAATTGAAATTCCCTCCGTTCAATACCATTGGTAGATGTCACGATTGGCATTCAAATAGCTTGACGCATGTACTGAACCATCATAACCTCGAAACAGTCGCAATGTTGAAACCAAGTGCGGAGTATAACCGAAGAGCCGCGATTATCGAAAGTATTCGCGCCGGGCGCTCGGCGACAGAAATCATTTGCGTGTTCTGACAAATGTAGTGAAGCCGTGGATGGAAACGTCGTCTGGAAAGTCATATGTTTTCCAGCAGGACGGTGCGCCCGCCCACACAAGTCATTTTGTGCAAAATTGGTTGTCGGACAACGTTGACATGTTTTGGTCGAAAGAATTCTGGCCTCCCAACAATTCAGATTTGAATCCTTTAGACTTCTACGTATGGGGCGTGGTTGAAAGGGTCACGAACAAGTCCAGACATCCAAACGTCGCATCATTGAGAGCCGCTATTGAAGCGGCATTCACCGATATGGACCGTGACGCATTAAAACGTGCCTGCGCACGCTTCAGACCGAAAATGGAGGCGGTCATTCAAGCAAGCGGGGGATATATTGAGTGAATATGTTCTTTATGGCCTTACAAACAATGGAGGTAAACAAATTTTATAAACCTTTTCATTGTAGCAATAAAACATGTTTAGAAAAAATGTATAATTTGTCCGGATTTTAGCGCCGCACCCTGTAGATGTTTGATCACTGCACGAGATTCGTTTTTTTCCATTTTGCAAAAAATACTAAGGTTGTTCGCTTTGTCTACAGAAATGAAACCGCGATGAATTCCGCTCAAAATTTGATAGTAATCAGCTGAAAGATATTACTTATCAAGAAGTAATGTGTAACATGACACTGCGAGTGCCTTCTGACAGATTTTCTAAGAACTTATTGACTTGCCCTCACGTACACATTAAACATATTATACATCATATAAAAGTGTGTTTTTTATTAATAAAAAAAAATACATAGATACAAAAAAAGAAATTAATTTTTTACAATAATATTTTATAACGCCCCCATGGGAACGTGTCAATAGAATCTGGAATAATGTATCGCTTATTGTCATATGGACTCAGAGCAATTTTCATTTCGGATATGGGGTATACTTCGTGCAATTTCGATCTTATGCACGACTGCCTGTGCGTCATTTCAATTGTGTCATTGAGACACCGCGTATAATCATTGAACGTTATAAATCTTGCTACAACGTTGCTCTTGACGTCCTTTGCCTACTTAGTAACTTTTTTGCTATCGATGCGCAAGGCGTACATTTTCATGCTAAGTTAGAAGATTTCGATTATGTGCCGTTGTTTTCATCTTTCATTAAAGCAGGAACTTTTTTATTTACGAGCGAAATATTATACGCATTGTCGACCGTGTAAATGCTAGAGTCAGAAAATATAATTAATTAAATATTAGACAGATTAACAGAATATCAAATGCGGTCACCTTTTCCATATACATATATACAGGTGGCATGAATATATGGCCCCACTCGTCCCGAGCAGGTAGAGTGGACTAAACTGAATAGAAAAGTCCTCCACTATTTTGCAATGCTCGCAATAATTAACGAGATATTAATGTTTAAAGATAGCCGAATACGCATGTCCTCCCGACCTATTATTGCCAAAAGTACGGCCCACTGAGCGCGCGGCGCGCGGGTCGCGAGGAGCGGGAGTGGTCTTTTGGGGGATATTTGGGTATAATAAAAAAAACGTTCGGACGTGATGGTAGCATACACGTACACACATATATATATATATATATACACACACACATACACACACACACACACACACACACACACACACACATACACACACACACGAGGGCAAGTTAATAAGTTTTTGGAAAACCATAGATTAGATGAATAGAATCATGTCAACGTCGATAAGAAATTCAAAATTGACGCGAATATGTTTCAACATCGCGTCCCATGTAAAATTCTGTTGTGTATAATAATACGCAGGATCGAATTCATAACTGGTGATGCAATTGTTGCGAAAATTCTCAAAAATGTCGGCCAACAATAAGACATCTGTTTTTAAGTACAAGTTGCTATATTCATCGAAAGTTCGAATGGAGAATCGCTGCCACATGAGCATGGCAGGCGCGTAATCATTCTCGGATATAGTGTCGCTCGTTAACGAACTGTAAAACGATTCACACGGAGATAAACACGTATCCTTCAATTTTTCAACACAGTCGTCATATTCGTACAGAAATATACCTTTACGTGTGAGAAGATCGAAATATTCCGCGCTGAGATTAAAAAATTCCGACCGCGTAATTTTCAATTTATCTTTATCGAGATACGATGCTTATTTTTCTAAACTGATACTGAGAAATTTAAATGAATCTATAAAACGTACTTTTACACAAGTTATCTTTTGATTATTTTTGGTGCTATCGACATATTTTCTAAATGAAGTGCTCCGGAATCATCATTAATTTCAATGTATTCTCGGGGATGGCAAGTAAATGGTTCATAGATATCGAGTCGTCAAAACATCTGAGCTGTTCAAACATGCTTGTGACGCACATTTCGTTCAAAATATGCGTACATCTCGCTCCTTTTAATCACGCTGTCTATTCAGATGGCACGCGACCCCTCTTCCACAACACTCGAGAAGTTGACAATCGCGCACACATTCCGCGTGCGAGAAGTCAGTTCGCTTCCCGATCCCGATCAATACAGATCATCTATCAATACTCGCTTAACGGATCTTATCCCGAACATTCAGAGCGAACCACACCGAAATTTCATCGCGTATCAACGCTGTGCTTTGTCATGTAACATTATCGTATACGCGAGAGCATTCAGAGCGTGAATTTTTGGCGAGATTCGCCGGTCATTGTTGCTCGCAATACCTGTCTAATGGCTGCGAGAAGATATCCCAAGCCGTACCAAGTGCAAGTTACACGTGCACACGTCTAATCGAACGCATCAGTTATCGGATTACGAGCAACGCCTATCGCTTGCTTGGAATAAATCTTAATTCCGACTAACAAATGCAAGTTTAAATTGTTACAACAAAGAGAGTCGTTATTAATATACACCACTTTGACGAGCGAGTCTTTCTTACAAGGTGATCACAAACACACACACAACACAGCGTCACAATACACAACAAAGTGTATTTTTCTTTATGTGTTTAGTTATGGGAAATAATTCTGTACGTCCTTCATACGCGGTAGCTATATCCTTGATAATAAAATGTGCATCATATCCAGATAAATTATGAAAAACTACGGGAATACAATATCCTTGTAATTTAAGTTACAATTTGAATGCGCGGGGCCTCTGTATCGCCCGGTCAAGTGGCAATGATCACGTATTCGCGTGTCATTCGGCGCGAACGATTTTTCGCACATGGCAGTGCATTGAGCTGTTAAATTTTTGCCAATTATCTCGTGTAAAATCTGCTATGAGTACATTGGCCGAAAGTATAGACTCTACACTATGCGCTAAATGTTTAAGTTCCTCGGCGAACCATGCAACGCAATCGTTACCACGACGAAACCGACATAAACAACAAGTTGTCATACGAGCAATGGACAGTATGCTAAGCTAAATACCCGATGTTGCTGATACGTATAGCTGGATGTTTCCGTGTCCATCTTCATCTTCTTTAGAGTGCATTCTAGATTGGCGTAGACCATGAACGGGACGTCTTCCTTCTTGCAGTAGTTGCTGAAGCTCAACTACTTGTCGTCTTCACAGCTGGATCGCGCTGGATAATTGTTAAATTTTCCATAATCTATTGCGTGGATCTCCAATTTCGTGCTTGTATGAAAATAGTAGCATCTGGAAGATAACATAAATTTTTATTATTATTTTTAAAATGCTGAAAATATTTATAATTTTTTTCTTTTTTAAATGTAACAAACCTATCACAGAAATATATTCTATTCTTTGTTGCTGTAATTTGCGATCTCACAAGGGACAAATCCTTGATCCATGCAAAATATCCTGTATTATCGTTGCATGGATCCTGCACATACAAGAGATTGATGTATTTGCCCCTCTTTCGGATGATAAGTCGTAATAAAAGAATTTTTTTTTGCTTTTCAATGATGTAAACATTGATGGAAATGTCTTCATGATTAAGAATGTCACTGTCACTGTTGCTTTCATAACATGAGTCCGCAATACCATAATCTGATTTTTCTTCATCAATTATAAATTCATCTTCTGAATCTTCTAAATCAATTTTTAATTCTTCTTGAGTTTCATGTTCTACTTCTATTTCTACTACAGGGTGGGCCATCTATTGGTACGTTTTTAAAAATGCGATCAAATGAGCATACATTGATATTTTTTATTAATTTTTTTTTTTGTTGTGAAGCTAAAAGTATCCGCGTCAAGAATGAAAAACGATTTCGTTCATGTGGCTCCCTCTACTGGCCTTACAGTATGCCATTCGGTCACCCCAATTATTAATGACATTTTGGACTACCTCGGCGCCAATTTCACTCAAAACAGTCGTAATATTGTTTTTCAAAGCTGGAATTGTCTCACACTTTGGGCCACAGCCTCAATATTCTCGGGTGTGCGCACTGTCCGAGCTCTGGGACCACTTCTGTCATCCACTAACATCCCTTTCTCACGAACTTTCCTCACCAATTTGCGTATAGCTCCTTCGGTGGGTGCTCTATCACGACCCATATTTCTTTTCAAAATTCGTACAGTTTCGGCGACACAGCACTGACTTTGAAAATAAGTTTTTAAAATTTCAAAACGCTCTTCAAGAGAAAACATGTTGTTTCGTGCCGCGGACGGTATGACTAATAAACTGTCAAAATTTCGGGTCTGTAGCTCGTTCGGTGTTGCCATACGACGAAATTCAAAAACGTACCAATAGATGGCCCACCCTGTACATCTTCGTATTCCATCTTGAATAAAACTCGAAGATAAAATTTTGAAAAAATTGGAGATTCGGATATGTATTCCCTCAAACCTTTCAATTTCACTACAAACAGCGTATATATAGATCTCTCCATTTTTATATGCTATTGAGGATAGGAGTTGCATTTTTGTGTACACTCAACTCTTTTTTCATTTCCGAATTTTTTACTTATGTATTCCTAAGATTCATTGTATGACTTCTACATCGATAACTAAGATAAATTTCACATTTTTGACAAAAAACTAGATGAAAATAGGATATTGATGGTGCATTATTTTCATAGAGGGGGGGGGAGGGAGACAGATATACTTTATTGTTGTTGACGTCGATCTCTTAGATAAAAAAAAGGTTTGATATCATTAAAGTGCATTCTTAGTACATTTGTCATTGTGCATCAATGAGTTACGTTAAAAATTAACTTGCATATTTTTTAAGTAATATTTTAGATTGGATACATTGCTTTAAAACTCATTTTTTGAAAAAGATAATGGGAACAGACAGACTTTATTGTCATTGGCGCCGATCTCCTTACATAAAAAGATTTGATATGGTCAAAGTGCATGTATCATTGCATTTATTTTAACGTAGGTTTTGATGGCAGTTACATTGAAAAAATTAACTCACATATTTCCAAAATTAAGTAAAATTCTGTATTGGATACACTGTCTGAAAAGAAGTGAAGGAGGATACATGTATAAAGAGAATTCTAATGTATCAATCTCTTAGCTTCTACTGCACCGTACTTCAATCGAGAATTGTGAGTTTCCGCTATTCTACGCAAAATTAGTACAAATAAACAACATTGTTCGTCGATGGTGCATTTACTTCGTGATAGAGTACTTGGATTTCGAAATGTGTTTACTCGCAACAATACATGGTGCCAAACATGGGAGATGGCAGATATGTGAAGATATCAATACGTATGATTCAAATTATAATGATTGTGTATATTCAAATCTTCATATGTATAATTTATGGTATTAGCGATGAAAACTCTATCACATATAAACATAGGACTGAAGCATACATATTACTACTGTGTTATAAAATATGATCTTCCTTTTGTTGATATTAATGATGTTTATATTGAAGTATTTTCAAATATTTTCATTTAGCTCACAAATACGAATTGGAAATAATTATTGATGCTAAAATAATAATTTCCAATAATAAATTGGATATTCCGCTGGAAAATGTGAAATGGGGAGCACTTATTAAAGATACATATGATGATATTACTGATTCAGTCGGTCTGCTCACTTTAAACGCTCTAATATCGATGGAATGTGAAACTTTCGAATATTGATTGAGAGATTCGGTATTTAAAAGAGAGATATGGCCATGTTATTATATCAGTAGTTCAATGGACACCGGTGAAGCACTTGTACAACATAGAGCAGATTCTCATTACAGTCGTTACCGCTTTCCTCGGAAATGCAAGAAAGAGTCACGCAAGTAAGTATTATAATTTTATAATCTTTTAATTTTTTATATTTTCTCTCTACATCTTGCTTACCTATATTTGTCTTTTTTATTACAGCACATTTCCTCGCTATATGCCTAATATCTTAAAAAGAAGATACGCATTAACACCAACACCTTACAAATATCTGCATATTGGAATAACCTCTGCCTCATGTGGAAATCGCGATCGGTGACACTCGAAGTAATCGCATCGTTCTGCTACGTGGATATTCGTCGATAAATGGGTGGATATCGAGTGATTGGTGCAGTTATGCTCCATCGTTATCATTAGTGATTCAAGATTTTGTGATTGAACTGGTCAAAATACATAACGTGCACAATGTAAAATTATTATTATGTAATAAGTGTTTGTATATGAAACCATCGACAACTTTTTATGCTTGAACTTGATGCGTTGAACACGTATATTCCAATTTATGTCATTGTACGAATAGTGTAAACGATAAATTCAAATATTTCATGACTTATTAATGTCAAAATTGCATTATGAATAAATTTGATGCGATAAATACAAGTATTTTGTACGAGATTTATGATAGAAATTCTAATATCGAATGTGAATTGATAGCATATTCAGATCATACTGTATGCCATGCATTACATGAAAAATGACAATATCAAATAAATAAATATTAAAATTTATATTACTCTTTGTTTAAAATTATTCAATCCTTTGTCTCTCAATCATTTCTTCTTCATATCTCCGTACTGAATTCCTTGATAAGAAAGCATGCTTGACCATTTGTATTACTAAATATTATCAGTTGCTAAATTAAAATTATTGCCGAGTCATATTATTAAAAAATCGTAAAAAACAAATGTCTATTTAATAAAATCGCGTGCAAAAGAAGAAAAGACAACATGGAAAAGAGCGCAATGGGTGGAAGAGAGAGCGCGAATATTATGATAAGTGCACAACCGCAATGGGCGGGACAGAGAGGACAACGGGTTAGAAGGCAACGGGTGAGAGAGAGAGAAAGAACAACCATTTCGTTCCCTCTAACACGGACCCCGATGACACGCTATTTTTGACACTTGAAACACTTTTTACCTAGTTCTTTCTTCTTGCAGTCTTTAGCTTTGTGTCCTTTACCGCTACAATTGTAGCACCTCACGTCTGTTTCCTGTTCCTTTTCACCTTTTGATATTGGTTTCCTCGCTTCTTCTATCTTCTTCTGCATGTTATTTCTCTCTCTCGTCCCCAGTATTCTTCTTCCGAATTGCTTCGTATACTTTCAGCTTCTCCTTGAATTCCGTCAGTTTTTTTGCTCCGTACAATATAATCTTGCGCGTTTTCCGGAAGTCCATCAATCATGTACTTCATGAGCGCTTCTGCTTCTATGTTGCCTCTAGCTATTTTTTTCATCACATAATAATATTCCGGTACGGTTTCGTCTCTCTTCAATCTTCTTTTAACAGCATATCATGTATTTGAGCACTGTTTATTTTGTCTATAAATTCGTCTTGTAGAATTTCTTTTAATTTCTTCCACGACTTGATAATGCCTTCGCTGTCGATGAGCATTTTAATAGGTCCAGCTAGTGATTTCTTTGCGAACACTAGTTTCTGTAATTTCGACCATCCAAACAAGTTAACCACATCTTCGAATTCAGATACTCATCTTTCAACCGGATATGCGTCTTTTCTTCAAAAAGTTTTTATTGAGTCTTGCACGTCTCGATATGTCATTGCGAATATTCACTTGGTTGCCTCTGATAGAGTGGTTCTCTTCGAGGTCATTTTCACTTTCTTTGTTACTTCTTTGCTCCTCCCTTTCCTCGTCTTGCTCGTCAGCTGTTCCCTCGTCACTTTCCTCTTCGTCTAATTCGCCGTCCTGTTTTTTGGCGTGAGTGTATCTAGGTCCATTAAGCCATGTAGTATGCGCGATATGATCTCTTCTCTATTCCCGCTGTATTCTAGACCCAGGATGTTGCAGCATGATATTAAGTCGCCGATCGATAGTTTTCGCGCTGCTTCTATCTTGTTCACGTACCCTACCGTGTCTTTCTTAAAGGTGAAGTCTTCGAAGTCTCTGTCGGTTCTTGCGGTCGCCTTCCTTTTCGAACACGAATCTATGCAAAGCCGTCACGGCAACGGTCGTCGCCGTACGTATCTTTTGTCGAATAGCTTTTATTTGCGCGAGGTTGCTCATCTTATCTTCGCACACTCCGCGCACCGTGACACGTGTTTGCCGTCGCTACTGTCACGCACTCACTCGCGTCGTATTGTCACCTTCCTCTTGCCGTTGGCGTTATCGACGCACTCGCGGTCTTGCCGGTGTTTCTGGTGTCGCTGCGCCACCTTGTAGTTGACTTTCGTCTTTTGTCTTTTCATCTCTTCGTTTTTTCTTTTGTCTTTTCTCCGTCTTTTCTCTCTCTCGTCTTTAGTTTTACGTCTTTCCTTTGTCTTTTCGTCTCTTCGTCTTTTCCTTTGTCTTTTCTCCGTCTTTTCTCTCTCTCGTCTTTAGTTTTACGTCTTTTCCTTTGTCTTTTCTCCGACTTTCGTCTCTCTTTCGTCTTTAGTTTTATGTCTTTTCTGTCGTCTTTTCTCCGTCTTTCGTCTCTCTTTCGTCTTTTAGTTTTACGTCTTTTCTTTCGTCTTTTCTCTGTCTTTCGTCTATCTTTCGTCTAATCGTCTCTCACCAGCTCTTGTCGTACATATCCCGGACGAGCCCTCAAATTTGTAAGATATCAGACGACATCCAGAGAATGGAATTGTTCGGTGAGCCAGTATCGTTGGCCGACGGTTTAGCAGAGAGACTCTTTGTTTTTCACCTCAATTCTTCGTCGTGTGCCTCGCTGTTGTTAGACTGTCCTTTTGTTCTCGCCTTCTTCTAATCTTTCGGTCTTGCGCAGGCGCGCTGATACTCTAGCACATATCGTCAAAATCGGAAACGCACGAACTAAATAAGAATTCGTAAACACAGTATGTCCTTTTCCTACACAATAATATTAATCTCTCAGATGAAATTGATTTTGAAAATTTCATATTAATCTTCAATCATAATATTTATTGCCATAACAAAATAAACTTTTGATCGATAATGACAATTTCAATCAATAACGCTCTTAATATCGTTATATGAGAAATTTAATCCAAGAACAGCATATTTGTTTTAAATAATGTAGTAGAGTCAAATATTTTTTGATTCAATAATATTATTTTTTTATTTAATGATTTAATGATTAAATATAGCACTTTTTAAATCAAGGAAACTATTATATATAATCGAACTTTACGAAAAGGGTGTTCGTTTTTAACCACAATGTGCCGATTAACTAACAGTTCAGTTATTTGTATCATTTGCACGACTTTAATATCAGTTAATACATCTATTTGATAAAAAATTGTACACACAGATTTCAGAAAATAAAATGTCATTAGTAAGAAATTTTTAATGCTACTGCGTTTTTAAAACAAATATGTTGTTCTCTTCCTTTATAATTGTATTAAGAACATTGTAAAACAAAGTTATTGATTTTTCGTTTTTTGTTATTCCAAATTGATACTATACTTAATTGAACGAAAATAATAATTAAATGATTTAATAATAATGATTTTATAGTAGACTATCTATGTATATATTCGACCATGGAGCAAGCCGTGGAGTGAGGGGCCGGGGGGAAAACTGGGCGAGAGGGGTTGTGGTGCGGGGGGGGGGGGGGCAGCCATGAGCTGCTTTGTCCTCCCACCACCTCTCATAGTTTTCCTCCCCGGCCCCCGTCCCCACGGGCGCATATGTGTGTGAGCTCGTGACGTCACGGCGTGACGCGCCGATGACGATCCAGCGAGCTCGAGGGCGGGCGAGCGACTGAGGGAGTTCGCGCGTTTTTTCTTCCCGCCTGTCGCTCTCGCTCGCACGTTTCTCACTCGTATCGGAATTGCGTTCGATCGATTCGCGCGCACCCGTTGCATTCGATCG
Organism: Acromyrmex echinatior; assembly: GCF_000204515.1. The sequence continues at coordinate 54,260 of NW_011627055.1, read as the reverse complement.
TCGTTAGTTTAATAGTAATAAAAAAGTCTTACCTCACGTTTCTCACCGCATCCTTAAAGATACGATAAGATTTCTTTCCATTTATATATGTTTCTTCCAGCGTGCGCTGTCGCTCTCGCTCGCACCAACGTTTCAATTTTCTCACCGCATCCTTAAGGATCGTGTTCGCTAAAATCACTAGCACTAGTAACCGGAATCTTCGTCGGAATCGCAATCTATTTCGAAATCTATTTCTTCGAATATTTCGTCAAGAATATTTGCGAATTGTTCCGGATCCACGTTTCTAATGTATTCGACTACGTTGGCTAAGTTGTCAATGTTCGCACGGTTTGTCATATTTTTATCGATTTCGACAAAAATAACGAACGGTATTAGAAACGTAAGACGCGTTTTTTTCTTCGCTACTAACGCTCGTTTAGCGCGAGTAATTATATATATATATATATATCATATGATTATATATATGATTTCACATCCATTTCCGTTTTCCTTTTTGCTATTTTTTCCCCCATTAAGTTTGCGTTAGCGCGAGTTTTCTTTATGTAAAGATACACATATGCCCATCTTTATGTAAAGATATATATGTGTGTGTAGAGGTAGGGATATATAAAATATAATACTTGTGTATATTTTAAAAGTGTAAGTTTATCGTTTAACGTTCTTCAAAAATCAATGCGATCAACTCGAATACGTCGTCGCGATCGAAATCATGTTTCGTTTTTTTTCGAGTATATTCGCAGATTTCGTGACGGTGGACGCGACTGCAAGAAGTCGTAAAAGTATAAGTTTTATCGTTAGTGTTACAATTAACGTTCTTCGAAAATCAAGGCGATCAACTCGCAATCGAGTATGTCGTTGCGGTCGAAGGATTCGTTATCATACATCGTTTTTAGCATGTTCGCAGATTTCGTGACAGTGGACGCGATAGCGAGAAGTCGTGAAAATTTTTTGTCGACGTTATCGGTCATTGCGGTTAGAGAGGAAATGAGACGATTTACACAGTGTTCGAGATTAAATATATTAAGTACAGTACTTTTCGACATGGATAGACGAGCTGTACTTGTTTCTAGACGCAGTATTGGTAAATTATTTATTCGTCCGAAGCGTATTAGATTTTCAACGTACATCGGAGACGGCACACGTATTCCTTTATTGTTTTCGTCGTACTGCAAAAGGGACAAGATAACGTGTTTTTGTTCGAGAAGCTCTCTCCAGATGTCCAGTGAAAGCGGAATCTCTTTACCGTGACAATCTCCCAAAATGATAGTTACGTGAGAGGGGAGTGTGACATCGATACCAATGTTCAAGTATTTGTAGCCAGTTACAATAAACGGATATCTTCTCTCGAGAATGCGTGCGGTAGGATGATGTGCGAGTAGATGTCTGTAATTAAGGAAAAAAAGAAATTAGTAGATGGAAAAAAGAGACGCAAAGAAAAAAGTATCTACCTGTTGTCTTTATCTGGATTTGCATCAGTTGAATCGTCGACTGTTTTTTTCTTCTTCGTGCTTCATTCATCGCTACTGTCCCGTTCCATAAGATAATTTTCGATATCCACGTTGTTGAGCATTCTCATGATCGAGAAAAAAAAGCTTGGAAAGTGCGTACAAACGATTGTCGGAATGATCGTTTCTTTCGTACTGATTATGTAAAAGTATTATAGTATATGTTATATATGTCCTTCCATTCTGTCCTTCTCCTCCTCCTCCTTCTTCGTCTTATTTCTCGATGTGTTTTGTCAATGTATTACTCGATCGAATTAGTCGACCAAAGATATCTTGCATTTGTCGTAATAATCCGTCTCTCGAACATTTGAGTACGTTTAGATTAAATTTACCAACCTCTGTTACGGTTCTCGTGAATTCGTTAAATGTGTAAAATTGTTATTTTTTAGCAAAGTACAGATTACCATTTATATATCGGAAGGCCAAGGTCGGAGCTGGTGGGATTCCTGGGAATACCGCTTGTAACGATTGATATGAGCGAACACTCATACTACATTCGTCTATCTGCGCCACGTCGTTACTATTGAAGATCGCGTAGGTTTGTCCTTTGTTAGTATTTACTGCGGTATCGATCAAAGCATTCGGGGGAAATCCTAAACTCGAGAGACGTTTTGGCCAACCTTTTTTCAATTTGAAACTGGAATACTCGATCATGTAAACTATATTATTTACAAACAGTACTAGTTCACCCGAAGGCCTTTGATACGCGGCTGATAAGGAGAAATTCTCCGGAAGGAAATCCATGTAGCTGTTTAGTATGTGCGGTCCGTCGTATTTTGTATCATCTATATTTATCGATACGTAGCGTTGGTACGTGACGAATATTCGATGATGCAATACCAATACCGTATTCACATATTGTAAAGTACAGAGATCTACATACTCGGGTTTATTTGTAGTAATTTCGATAGTTGGTGGTGTTGTTGACATCGATGGTGTAGTTGTTAGTTTTGGATTTTTAATTCCATAGAGTTGTTGAATGACTAAAATGTCCTCTATGTTGAGTTTAACGATTCTATTCTTATTATTAGCAGTAACATATGCGAACATTATGGAGTCTTCACGCGAACTGTGTGGTAATCCTAATGCGTGTCCAATTTCATGTGTTACCATATTAAGCAGATAATCATTGTTACTAGCAGATTTTTCGGTTAGATATATACGCTACGATTCTGTAGCATCTACATACGAGGTCTGTTCAAAAACTATCGCGAATTTTGTGTTTTTTCAAAAATTATTTATTTATTCATGAATATCTATTTTGTCCCCTTCAAAGTAATCCCCATCAGATATTATACACTTGTGCCAACGTTTTTTCCAATCCTCGAAGCACTTCAAAAAATCATTTTTTGTGATCTTGTTCAGCTCCTCCTTCGATGCCGTCTTTATCTCCTCAATCGTAGCGTAGCGTCATCCTTTCATGGACCTCTTCAGTTTCGGGAACAAGAAAAAGTCACAGGGGGCCAGATCTAGGGAATACGGTGGCTGCGGCATCATTAGTGTGTTGTTTTTGGCCAAAAATTCGCGCACAAACAACGATGTGTGAGCAGGGGCGTTATCATGGTGCAAAAGCCAATTTTTGTTCTTCCACAAATCCGGGCGTTTCTGGCGGATTGCTTCGCGCAAATTGCGCATAACTTGCAGGTAATATTCCTTATTGACCGTTCTACACTGTGGCAAGAACTCATGATGCACCACGCTCTTGCAATCGAAGAAAACTGTAAGCAAAACCTTCACATTCGACCGAAAGCACGCTCTTCGTCGTTCACATCTTCTCGGCCCTCTGAGAACATTTTATACCACCGATAAACGTTGCTTCTGTCCAAGGTAGCTTCACCATATGCCACAGTCAACATTCGGAATGCGTCCGTGCACTTAATTTTGTTTTTCACATAAAATTTGATACAGATTCTTTGATCCATTTTTTGGAATAGGCAAAAATCGAAGACGAGCCAAAACACGTGCAAGCAAAGCAGCTGTCAAAAATTAACTGAACATTCAAAATGGCCGAACTTGTCGGTATAAGTGAGAGACATGAGTACCAACATAACGCCACAAAAAAATCGAAAATCGAATATATGTAATCCGCGGAAATTCAAAATTCGCGATACTTTTTGAACAGACCTCGTATATTTCAGCGGTGTAATTGACAACATTTGAAGAATAGAACGCGTGAGCGAGTACTCCACTAGATCCATCGAACGAAGAGGAGCAAATTTCCTTGTTACATTTACGATCAGCGTACGTATGTGTGCCACTACGATAAGATATTAAGATATTAAGATGGGATTTAACGTTTTACGTTGGAACGATAAAGACGAATTCGCTGCTCATAGCGAGAACGCGAATGCGGTAGTTTTCAAGATGTGCACGTCCGCCAAATGGAAGTTCCATGTGAGATGTGTTTTCGACCATTTCTTCCTACCTGTATTATGCTCGTGATGCAAAATGTCCGGGAGACCACATCGTGGTTTATGCATTTGATACAACATATAGTTATTCAATGTACCATCACCCAGTATTTGATAATATTCTTGAAATAACGAAATCGCTTGTTTAATTTCTCTCTCTTCGAAGGATAATTGCGTATTGTTTTCACTGTTACGCAAGTAACCGTACTTTTGTAGATACAGAATTGTTTCAGTATCTATGCCTTGACGATTCGTCTCTGTCGTCGTAACGAAGATGACGACGATGATGACGAACGCGGGGGACATCGCGATGTAGCACAAGTATACGACACGCAGCAGAAAAAAAACGATATGTACTCGAACGCTTTGTCAAGAGTAATGAATCGCGTTCCATGATTTTTTCATATATACGACACGACAAAATGCTTCGTCAATAGTAATGAATCATGTTTCGTACTTTTTTCATGTGTATTTACATTATAATACGACAGCGTGACATTTGACAAGGAAGGAGAGAGCTTGAAAAATATTATACGATTTTGCGAATAACATTAGTCAATGGATTGTACTCTATCACCCTGTAGTGAATAATAAGACAATAAGCTGTGGTGTTCAGTGGAATATTTTCCTTACACTCGAATTCTATACGAATATCCACAGTAGCGCTTTTTATCAATTCGTTTTGGCGAGAACAATCGATCACTACGAATAGGCCGTGTATAAGAAATTTCCCGATAGATAACATAGTGTCGCGATTGTCGTGACCGTAGTACGTCTTTTAAAATTTTACATACATATCGTAGAGAATAGCGTATTTCTTGCGTTCGAAATCTAAATTCATATCGTCGTAAGGATAAAAATCAGAATTTAAAAAAAGTTTCACATTAGTGAGATTACACTCGTCGAATTGCGAACCATTTTGCGACGGTACGTTTCTTTTTCCGGTTTGAAGCGCAAAAATTACGTATCGCGGTTTTT
>NW_011627055.1:12915-27755 GCF_000204515.1 Acromyrmex echinatior | reverse complement strand
ATTATTATTATTATTCCGCTATCTTTTTTATTATTAAACTAACAATGACGTTAGTGCGAGCGAGAGCGCGAACACCCTCGATCGCGACGAGTGAGAAACGCGTTGGTGCGAGCGAGAGCGACAGCGCACGCTGGAAGAAACATATATATGTAGAACTGCATAACGGAAAAAAATGGATACGAAAACGTTGGTGCGCGCGAACTCCCTCGATCGAACGCAATTCCGGTACGAGTGAGAAACTTGCGAGCGAGAGCGACAGGCGGGAAGAAAAAACGCGCGAACTCCCTCAGTCGCTCGCCCGCCCTCGAGCTCGCTGGATCGTCGTCGCGTCACGCCGTGACGTCACGAGCTCACACACACATGCGCCGTGGGAACGGGGGTCGGGGAGGAAAACTACGAGAGGTGATGGGAGGACAAAGCAGCTCGCTCATTGGCTGCCTCCCCGCACCACAATACCCCTCTCGCCCAGTTTTCCCCCCGGCCCCTCACCCTGCTTGCCCCATGATCGAGTATATACATATAATAGATAGTCTACTTTTTATAATTTTCAATTAATTTAAATAAGTGGAATTTTATAGAGCAGATAGTAAGTATATTATAGAGAATCTCAAACAGAACATGTGTCACTTCACACAATTGATTACTTATGGTTGACAGTTAACTATGGATTCGACTTAATCGAGTTGATAAAACTAACTCTTTGTATAGGTATCCAACCCAATTAATAATAGTTTTAATTTTTCTTCAATGATATTCTTATTGAAGGTCTTCTTTTTTGACCCAAGTAATGGCACTTGAACTCTCTGTCAAAAATTATTATTCCTCGAAGAAAATTAATGTATCAAATGAAACATTAAAACTCAGATGCTACAATCTTAAATAATCAAGTTAAATTATATCAAATTAAAAAATGAAACATAAATGGTACTGTCTCTTGTTACTCACTTAACTCTAATGATATGTATCATGTATATAAAAGATTTGATATCAATATAATAAACATAAAATTAAAGATAAAATTGGCGTCAAGTAAAATTCCTCAAAATTTTATATATTATTCCTAAAAAAGAATTGATATCAACAATTAGCGCAAATTAAGTTCCATGTAATTAAGATACCAAATTAAATAAATAATATTAACTGTAATGTTATGTATTATTTCTATAAAAGATTTGATATCAAAAATTGGTGTCAAGTTAAATCTCATTTCTTCATACTATAAATAAATAAATAAATAAATAAATAAATAAATGAATATTAATCTAATGATATGTTCCATTTGTATAAAAGATTATCATTACTTAATCCAAATAATATTATCTTTAATTTTTATGCAATGAAATTTAAGTATACGTATATTTTATTGAAGGATCTTCTTATTCCAATCCAAATGGTTTAAATTTGTCTTATGAATACTATATATATTCATTATTTATTAATGAATAATATATATTCATTATTTATTTATTATGAGAGTCTCGAAAATTATAAAATTTGAGATGACTCCATGATTCAGATAGCGATTGGCAATTCTCAATTGCGATGGCCAAGCGATACGCTATTGCCATGTGCGTCCACCAAATTAAGAATTCTGATTGGGGTATCAGTATGTTACGCGTTTCGCGTCACGCAAGCGCGTGTGCGCTGTGACCGATCCGAATTTGATTGCCGTTTTAGCAGTTGGTTTTTTGTGTACGTACAATATGCGGCTTTGATTATATTTTTTGACTTTATCAACTAGAGGTGATTGTCAAGTTTATTTTTTGGAAACTTCTAGAAACGTTTGAAATTATTCTAGAAGTTTCCAATCTACATGTCGCACGTACACCGAATCTGTGAAAACTGTTTTTCGGATGCATCTCGAACATCATGAAAAGATGCAAAATCGATACGGCGGCACATGAAAGAAGGTCGCTTACACGAACGGAACAAATGTACGAGATATAAGATATGATGCTCGTTTCTCGATGACAATTTTGCAAAATAACAATGTCCCGTCGTTTGACAGGTTATTCTCGCGAAATAAATTATTATACTGAATTAAATTGTTAATTGCTAATTAAGTGATTCTAAATTTCACAAGAACGACGATGTTAAAACGATAGTAGACAGAATGTTATGATTTACCGAAGTAGTATCACTTTGGGTTGTGACCAAATACTGACTGATCATTGGGTATTACTCTAGCGATCCAGAATCAATAGATAGCCCCCTTGCCAACCTACGCGAAAAACCTGCGTTTTGCAACTATTCAATTTTTTTTCCGCATATTTCCATCGATAGGTTTGTATCTCAAACATATGCATTTCCTTTCTGATGATTCCTTCCAAAGATTTTCATCTTGTAAAACAAAAGATATTGATCATATGGAAAAAGTTCAGTAAAAAAAATTCAGATATTCGAAATATCTACAAAAGTAGACGTGGAACATTAAGAGATCGGTGTATTAGTAAAGTAGAGAAATAATAAAAACCACCGAAAAAGGTCTTTTTTTTTAACTTGCTCTCTGTTCATTGAGTTTGAAGCGTAAAACTTTCAAATTCTCGTAAAATGTAGGCCACGCGATGATGAAAAAATCTAGCCCTGAACGAGCTTGAAGTGTTTATTAGTTTTTGCAAAATGTCATTTGTTCACTAAAAATCAGTTTGCGGAAACCTTTATTTCTTTATCTTTGAGCAATCGCACGGCAATTTACAGGGGTGATTTTTCTTCTTCAAGAGTTGCACTATCCCATATACTTAGTAACAAAACGATGATTTTTTGCAATTAAACTATTTTAAAACAATTTTGAAAAATGAGCATCTTTTCTTTGTATGAAAAAATGGAATGATTCATCATCGTTAATATGCATCACATCATATAGCCTTGTGAAGCATTCGATAGCTGGCATTTGTCTATGATTTAAAAAAAAAGTTATTCTTCGATTATTAGGAGTCGAGATAACAATTTTTCTTCAAAAAATCACGACTCTAATTTTGAATATTGAAAGTTCCGCTTAGCAATTTGTCAAGAAAGGTTTGAATGTACTATTAAAAAATTCACGAATTTTTTGCTGCCAAAAAAATTTGTTTAAAATTATTGGGAAGTTGAAGAAATGCGATAGAGGCAGCGTGCTGGGCGGAGTGTGGAAATTTTGCGCGCGGTTGGGCTGAGAACAGACCGGTCGCTTGGCGATTTGCATGTACCTGATTTCGTGCATTAAAATTTGTTTAACTTGCATTTTCTCAGCATGTAAATTTGTTCGTCACTTTACATATGACTATCATTGTTCAGTAGCATAAATCTATTCTAAGTTCGTTTTCACTATGCATACATGTTTGCATACATGTTTAAAATTTAATTATTAGAATAATTTTTCACCGCTCTCAAATTATTATATTAACAGATGTTGATGTAACATGTGTACAAAATGAGGTTAATAATTGTGCATTTTATACAACATATATTAGATACATAATGTTATCAAGAACTTGAGAATTAATTTTATTGAAGATGACTGCAAAGAAGATTTTGGATAACTACATTTCTGGATAGATATTGTAACTATGCAATATTGTAACAATTTTTATGTAAATTATTGCGACTGATGAAGACTTTGTAAAGTCGAACAAGTTTCGTACGATTTATTGTAATTTTAACATTACAATTATAGTAAGAGATTATTTTTCAACATCTTATTTTTCGCTCTTTGACTGTTATTTATATATAATTTGTGTTTTCAATAACGAGCAGGAAAAGTCTCAACTACAGGAAACTGTTCTTTGTTGGAAATAAATGTTTGTTTGAAGTATAGCAATTATAATTGTATATGTAAATGGCCTTTCGAAGCTTTTCATCATACTAGAGAGACATAGTGATTTACAATTATTTTCCAAAATGGCAATTTTTTCAGTCTAAATGTGCCTTCTAACAAGCGACACAAGTGACAAAGTATGACACATGGATCATTACACTTGTTGTTTGTCATTGTTAAACAAAGATGATATGATCAATGTGTCGTATCGTATCGCTTGTTGGAAGGCATACTAATTCTACTGGACTAATGGCATGATATATTATGTAATGTATCATTATTATGTAATGCAAGTATCTTTATGAAGGAATCTTTATTAAATATAAGGTATATTTATGGATGATTTATTCAGTTTGACTAATGTGATGCAAGAGGAATTCAAAATTATTGAACTATTAAAATGTTTGCAGAAAATTACCTATATATAAAGTGGGAAAAAAATTGTGGCTGTATGCAAAGAAGCTCTTTCTTTATTGTATCTTTGAAGAGCATTTCTGGCTAATCCGATCAAGTAATCACTTACTATTACAATACTTTTTATTATGTTATTGTTGGACTAAGCTTCCCATATAATATGACTATGAATAATGTGATTGAAAATTAATATGAAATTTACTTGAATGAAAAGAATAATTAAAATTAATGATATTGTATATGCATTTTAAGAAACAAAATATATAATTGGATCAAAAAATGTTTTCAATGTCTTTATTGTGTTAATAATGCTATTAAGAGTACTGTAGTTTGCAGTATCACAACTATTAAATCAACAATTTTTTTCTTCTGTACACTTGTAATTACGAGATTAGATGTGTATTTAGAAAGATGTAATTTATAAGAATTTGTTTGTGTTTGCACTGTATTTGTATACACAATTATATAAGAAAGTGTGTATGTAAAGATGTAAGTTGGAAGAATTTTGTATGTAAACATATATAATAATGCTCAAATTAACAATCAGCACATTCTATGAAAGAATCATCCGATCCACGTTCTGTGAAAAACTTTGAAATATGATACATTTTCCATACACAATTGCCAATATTGCCAAATATATTCAATTGTATGAATAATTTTTGGTCGATCGAAACATGAGATTAATATCTTTGTGTCTTCATTATAATAGGAACAAATATCCTCAATTTTCGAATTCTTACGAAAAACTTTCGTATAAAATTGCGAGATACATAGAATTCACATAAAATTATTAACCCAATTTAAATATCGCAAGAAGTTTGTTAATATAACGAAGTGTGGTTATACATTTTCCTTCTAGATAGCATTTCTGTGTTCTACCATTTCACAATCTTTACCACAGGTAACCATTTCACAATCTTTTTATATGCATTACATTTAAATACAGTTCTTTATTTAATGAAAACGAAGGACGTTAATTGGTATTTTCTTATGCATTATGTGTTATGCGTTATACAAGAATTTGTGCTCCTCGTTTTATGCTTTAAACTTAATTGCAGTTTACAAAATATCAGGTAACACGTATGTCGGAAAACATTATATGATCTCTGTTTAAAAAAAGTGACAAAAATGTCTTAAGCTATGTACGTCATCTGAAGAGCAAAAACTTTTGCATAACACATAGTACATAAGAAACTGAATTAAAGTCCTTCATTTTCTTCTTTTTTATAAAACGAAGGACGTTGATTAAGGGTTAGTATAATTTCCACTTAAACATTGTAATGCTAGCTAGCAATTTGTGTAATGACTTATTTACAATATATTGGGCAATGTGCAGAACAGAAGACATTAAAATTGTTCCACATGACTTCAGTTATCATAAGTGGTGTAATTAAAGCCTTATTTAAGATTGGACATAAATTTAGAATATAATTGGACAATTTCTGATTAAATTTTCTATAAAGATTTATAAAATAGTATTATACAAAAATGTAAAAGACAACTCGGATTTAGTAAAAGAAATGTTCCTTTTTAAAACATATTAAAATACTCTTATGACCGACATATAGCAATAATGTAAATGTTTCTGTATCTATCTGCAAGAGTATTATTCATATTTGTCGCAGATGAAACATACTTTTTAAAAGCTGCTTCTTTCATAAGTAGGAAAATATTTCAGATAAAAATTGTTTAGTTTGAAGGAAGAATGTACAATATAATCGAATAATGTGAAGTCAGAAGATATTAAAATTGTATTATATTACATGACTTCAGTTTCTACACGTAATTAAAGCCTTATTTAAGATTGGAATATAATTGGAAAGTTTCTGATTACATTATATTTTCCATAAAATAGTTCATTTTTTATAACATTTTTTTATAAAATAGTATTCTACATAAATTTAAAAGAAAATAATTTTGTAGTAAAAGAAATGTTCCCTTTTTTAAAATATATTAAAATACGTATTCTTATGGCCGATATATTATTATATAATAATGCAAATGTTTCCCCGTCTATTTGCAAGAGCTGTATAAGACTTTCGCTCATACCTGTCGAAGATAGAACACACTTATTTTATTTGAAGTATTTATTTGAAAGCTACAAAACAAGCATATATAAAATAAATTATTCGTTTAAAAACCAGTTCGTTTATTTACACTTCTACAGTCCTTGTTTCTCAATAACTGAATCATATCCTACATATAGTCCTTGTTGTTTCCTTAACGGAAGCTAATTTCATAAAGCTGCATGCATTACACGAGGTGAGGCACAGATGTGATTCATTTATAATAAATCACTAACGTCATACGCCCACGATGTTAAGTGACATGTATTCGACGTCAATCTTAACACGTTATCAAAAAATTTTCAGACTACATTTATGTATTAGGTGTTGGAATTAATTCGTAGCGTTTTTTAATGAAAGAATGTTATTTATTTCACATGAGCATTAAAAAATACATTAATGAAAGTACTTCCCATCACTTGAAAAACGCTACGAATTAATTCCAACACCTAATACATAAATGTAGTCTGAAAATTTTTTGATAACGTGTTAAGATTGACGTCGAATACATGTCACTTAACATCGTGGGCGTATGACGTTAGTGATTTATTATAAATGAATCACATCTGTGCCTCACCTCGTGTAATGCATGCAGCTTTATGAAATTAGCTTCCGTTAAGGAAACAACAAGGACTATATGTAGGATATGATTCAGTTATTGAGAAACAAGGACTGTAGAAGTGTAAATAAACGAACTGGTTTTTAAACGAATAATTTATTTTATATATGCTTGTTTTGTAGCTTTCAAATAAATACTTCAAATAAAATTTTTTAATTTGAAGAAAATTTAATTGCATATGTAAAAAGCTAATTGAAATATTGTAGAAAGTTTGCTTTTACCAATGCAGTTTCTTAAAGCATCGATGCAGTCTTTTAAAAATTCTTGCTATTTATTTTATAAGTAAATCCTCTATTTATAAATTTTGCTTGAAAAGAAATACTTATTTGATAAATAAAATTTGTACTTAATAAATATCTTGAAAATATAAAGTATTTTATAAGAAAGTGTTCCAAACAAAATTGTTTGATTGGAAGGGAGAAAAAAGATAGGCATTTTAATTTGATTTTAAGTGGAGGTTGTCATTTTGTGTATGAAAATATGAGGCAAGATTATCAAAAGATGAATATTTAGCGAGGTCCTGTATTTATAACTTTTTAAAAAAAATTAAGGTGTTTCTATTTAAAAACATTAGATGGATCTTCAATTCTTCGATTATGGTTTTTTTACATAAATTAATTCCTTGCAATATTTGACATTAGTTTATAAATAAATAAGATTTATTTGTAGAATCGATAATAGCAACAATTTTTATGAGACATATTGAATTGATGACTTATTTTGTAATCAATAAATTCTATTTTGATGTGAATATTTGACGAAAGAGTACTGTACAAAAGAAGCATGTAATTTCAATGCTTCATATTTTCTAAAATATCTTTTAATTATTGCAATAATTTTAAATCTCTACATATATTTACTAAAATAATTTTAAACTGTATGCTTGCTATTGTTGCAAAGAAATTTACACAAAATAGTTTTAAATTATTAATCTATTTGTTTTATAACGTATTTATATAACTGTCTTATTTTACAGATCCGGAAAATTAAAAGAAATTTATTGGCTGCTAAGGCGCTGTATAAAAGCTTCCATATAAGCGTTGAATAAAAGCACCGGCTGCAAGTAGCGTTGAATTTTGGTTGCCGTAGGCGCCTACAATTACAAAAATTAATTTTGTTTTGGACCTGATACGCACCCAAACTAAAATTATTCGCTATTATATCATTTTTGGCTGCAATAGCGCAGAACTTTGGCTTGCTGTAAGCGTCTAATTGGAAAAATCTTGTTTGATATTTGCATCACTAGAAAGCTATCCCAAACGCTAACTGAAAATGGATTGTCAGTGTGACAAGTTCTATTATGGTAATACAGAAAAAAACATTTTGGCTTCCGAAGAATGGTGACGGAAACGATGATAGATAGTTTTCATGCGCTACTTGAAAGAAATTCTGATTATGCATCTTGGCCTGTATGGTTAACAATATTTCCCGATCGGATTATTCCACTCGATAATTCGACAAAGAGGCATTTGCAAATACTGCACATTGATTTTGGTGGAGGACATTGCTTGCCATTACACAAAAACTGTTATTATATATGATTCTCATGAAGGTAGCCGTAATGTTAATATACAAAATTTAAATGAAGAAATTCGAGTTTTTGTGTATAGATTATTTCCCTTTCATGACTTTCAGAACAATCCAATAGTATTTCCTGAAGTTCAGTCGCAAGGCGATGATTATAATTGTGGCCCTATGACGGTTGCTACATCGATTCTGTTCAGCATAACATCGTTCCTTGCATCGTGACGTATGATCGATCTTTGCTAAGATCTCATTTGTCCGCAATGTTTGCAAGACAAACAATAATTCATTTTCCGTACCTCTACAATTCAACTGCTCCATTAACGTTATTGTCGTTGGAGATGTTAAAAAGACGAAAGGCAGATGCATTGAGAAAAAAATTTGCACGTAGCAAAGAAACTGAAGAACAGTGTTCGAAACGAATGGAAAAAGATGCTTTTTCAATATAGAGAAAAATATATTATGAATTCTGACACAAAACGTCAGAGGGTGCGTGATCAGTACGAGAAAGATCCTGAAACGAAAAAGTATGATGTATACAAAAAAGAGTTAGAAAGTAAACGATACATTAAAAAAAATATTATTTGAAAAACGCTACTCATGAAAGAGATTGCCAACAAAAATTCAAACAAAAACGTCCCGATTTAAAGAAATTGTACAACAAAAAGTGCAACGTAAAATATGGTTTATATAAATGAGAAGTTTATTATACAAAAATGGAAAATGGTCAAGATATTGAAGGAAAAATTCAATACTGTTCGGTCTTGGCAAAAGTGCTTCAACTTTCCAAAACGCGCAGAGTTATACTATATATTCGATTGATATCAAGGAAAATTAATAAACCAGCGGTATGTGCTCGATTGGAAGCCGAACAGATGTTCAAGTGGTGCGTAATAGCAAAAAAATCGTACGTTAGTGCATCAAGAAAAGTGTTTTCGTATTTGAAGAATACTGCTGAAGCTGCGCTATTGCGATTCAATGAATGTAAGACTTTGAAATATTCAAAAAGCGATCGAATTAGAGCTCTTTGTGGCTCATCCAAACATACTTCGTTTTCCGAAGTGTAATTTTATGAAACTGCTTACGAGCAAAAGTCTGAGCAACCACTTATAACGGGACAATATACATACTCTCCTCACGTAGTGATTAATGTTATGCCGTTAATGGATAACAATGATAAAAAATTAAAATGTGGTACTGTGATAAGAATAAATGTCATAAGTGACATTTCTATGGAGAAGTTTATTAAATTTTTGGAACAATTCGAAGGAGGTATTTTGAAAAAGATAATGAATGCTAAATTCATGGCGCGGCTCAGAAATTGTTCCGTTTCACATGTAAGTACCAGATTAGAACATCTTCCGGAATGTTATACAAATCCTAATCTTTGCAAATCATATGCAACGATAAGCACTTTATCGCCTCATTTTCCTTTCGTGTGAAAAAAATTCGAGTGTGAAGGAATATTCGAAGAAATGTTTACAAATTGATAGGCAGTTATAAAAAGTTTCAGTTGTTCTCAGCTTTGAGATTCAATATGAATAAATTGCTTTACAATGATTTAAAGAATAAAGCAAGATATTATCCAAAAAATGTAACGGATATTAGTTTGGACGAGGAAAAGATTTTCTCGCACAATTACGAAGCGTTTAAAATTATGAAAAAGCGATTGTTGAATCTATCATGTTTCCCTTGTATCTCATGCGAAAAATTATGTGTAGAGACGTTTCTAAGCTTGAGAAGAAAACAATGGATGGACTTTTTGAAAAGATCTGACCTACGTAACAGAACACAATACCAATATTGGATTCATTTGTAAGCTTTGTTTGAGCAAGTTTTACAGAGAGTTTCACGTGTTGCCTTCTGCTTGCATTTTGAATAATCTTGTCGTAAAACCATTATCAGATTTCATGTTTTATCGGATTTCAATGATTACGAAAAAAATGTTAATTAAAAGAGTGAGCAGTTTCCAAGTAGTGCAAACGATGAGTTGTGTTTTGAACAAACATATGTCGCACAGACAAATGATCCGCAAAGTAAAAGGTAGAACATTTTATTTGCTTTTACAAGAAACATTTAATAAGGTATGTCCTCCGGAAGATCTTATAAATTTAAATCACGAGTTGTTCGAGGTATACCCAAAATGTCTAAAGTTGTTTGGGAAAATTTGATGGATATTAATAAAATGTATAAGGCTTCGACATAGAACTTGACGATCCATAGAATGTTTCAGCTACTCGTCACGCAAGAATCTACGGCAAAGTATACGCACTTGTCAGATATCGTCTTGAAAATTTTGAGAGACAAATTAAAGACTGTCTTATGTTTATCAATTTACGATTATGTGAAATCTTTGATATAACAGATACAAATGATGGTTTCTTTAGCAGAAAACACATTCTTCTGTTTGGAGATTTATTGCATCTTCTGCCTGTAAAAGAACAATCTCCGTTCGTGAAAATGTCTCGATCAGAAATTCATAAGTATTTAAGTACCATAGATGATTCGTCTGATTTGTGGAGATTATTCAATTACGACTCTTGATTAATATGCGACAAAGATGCGACAACACATATCATAATATACTTTCTAGAATACGAATAGATTTGGTAACGGATACTGACATCAATGTTCTTTAGTCGAGAAAAATCCATTTCAAAGGAAGTATAATAGTTGCGACGAAAGATTGAATAAACTTTGCACTTATATGAATCAATTACCAATTGATACAATATGTTTATTACCCACGTGTTATTTGTGCAAAGTTTTGATCACGACAATGCTCGATAAAATTGATGAAATTCTACTAATAGCAGAAGATAATGTCGATTATGCTCCAACAATGAAAAAAAAAGTGCATAAAATTTTGGAAGACAAAGATGACAAAGTTTCGAAACAGCTGGTATTGAAAGAGTAATAGCGATTAAAATTGGCGCTAAAGTAATGATTCGATGAAATATTGATGTAACTTTGGGACTTGTCAATGGAACGATAAGCAATGTTAGTTGCAGTTAACTGTGTTGACGGAAATCGTATTAAAATAGTTATTTCAGATACAGAACAAAGAAATCGTAATAACAAAAGTAGATATTAAATTCGAAGTATTCCACAAAATGGTGATACATCGGAAATAAATTTCCATTGTCTCTTAGTAATGGAATAACTATACACAAAAGTCAAATAATTACGTGTAGAAATGCAATGATGGATCTAGGAAAGATGGATCTAGGAGTATATTCAGTGATGGTTAAGTATATGTAGATTTGTTACGAGTGAGTACACTAGAAGATCTACATTTGATAAATTTCAATTCGACATTCATTAAAGCAAATTCGGCAGTCATTGTAGAATATAATCGACTGAGATCTATGTTCAAAGCTCAGCTACCACAAATCAATTCGTCCGAGAAAAAGGTTGTGAAAATTCGCTATTGTCGATGGACCATACCTAATATCATTGATGATGTACAGAATTATGATTGTGAGGAACCAGAAAGTACAGTTACATGGAAAAGATACGGCCTCTGCAATGACGAGTGTTATGCTAAGTTAATATGGCAATGTTCGTTTCATTGTGTATGTATCAAGCAAATACTGAAAAATAAAATATCGAACACATTGACTGATGCTACCTGCGCGTATGCTGCTGAGCATAAGTATTGCAATATTCTAGCGGTTAGAAGATCTGTCGGAGAACGCTTCGAAGAACAAATACATACCATGATCAATGATTTTTTGTTTGAAAATATGGATAACATTGATCCGGACGAGATGTGGTTTCAACAGGATGGCGCTACGTGCCATACGTCGACCGCAACCATCGACTTATTGAAATTAAAATTTGGCGATAAGTTGATTTCGAGAAATGGACCTGTCAATTGGCCTCCAAGGTCGTGCGATTTGACACCTCCCGATTATTTCCTGTGGGGCTACGTCAAGTCACTGGTTTATGCTGATAAACCAGTAACAATTGACGCCTTGGAGGACAACATTGTTCGTGTTATTCGTGACATACGGCCAGCACTGCTCGAAAAAGTGACTCAAAATTGAACGTCCAGAATGCGCTTCGTTAAGAACAGCCGCGGTGGCCATATGCCCGAAATCATTTTCAAATGTTAATGCCATGCATTGATCTTTCGACTAAAAAAAATTTTTTGATTATAATTTAATTTTTGTGTTAGTTTTTACAATTTTAAATTCTATCGGGCTATATATAAAAAAACACCCTTTATTAAAATTTATAATTAAATTTTATTTTCAGAATATTGAAAGAATTAATCATCTGCTTTGGCGCTATATAAGTGCTGCCGTAGGCGCTGAAATAAAGCATTGGTTGCTCCGGCGCCGTATAAATGCTGCCGTAAACGCTGTATTAAAACATCAACTGCTATAGCACTGAATAAGGATTGCCGAAAGTACAGAAATAACATCGGCTGTTCTAATGCTATATGAAGGCTGCCGTAAGCACTGCATTAAAATAAGTGCAATAAAGTTCTGACTTGCCCTATGTATATTACTATGAATAATAAAAATTTCTTATCGTATTTGAAGAACTTTGATATTTCAGAGTATCATAAAGAAATAAATTTCTATGTCAAAAATCGTATTAAAATCGGAGAGACGAAGAAAATATGATTGCGTTCTCACGAGAATAGACGATGGAGAGGCCCATTCTTTATTTTTAGTATATTTATACAATCCGCACCCATATTTTAAGAGGTCATGGGTGTTTTGAGACCTATCTTTTTGAGATACAGCGTAAGAGAACGCGTCGCCGATTTGTGCGCATTGTCAGGCGACTGCGGATAGGGTGATGCACACGCTGTTGTTTTGCCCGTGTTGGGCTGCGGAGAGGATGTCACTTTTTCAGCGGTTGGGGCTCGATGTCCTTGACAGGACATACAGCTCCATTGTCAGAGCGATTATGTGCTTCGCTGCGTGGACAGCCCTCGCAGATTTCTGCGAGGCCGTCTTGCGCAAGAAGGAGCGGACCGAGTGGGAGCGTTAGGCTCTGCAGAGGCAAAGGGTTCTTTAAGCTCGGGCCTCTGTGGGTTTTGGTTTGACGACAACATGTGTAAAGAGGTAGGTAAGATGACATTTACGATAATGTTTATAATATACCATAGGATGGAATTCTAGCTTTAAGTAGTGCAGCAGATCATGGAGGTGGGAGCGTATAATCCAAGAACTTGGATGCACCTTGATGAAATGTTGGGTAAGTGATTCCGAAGTGTGCCAATGTGATCTTGCGGAGATGCTGAATAAGGGGAATTTTTTTAGCAGGTAGGCGATGATGTCTGCTGTCCTTTCTTATGGGAGGAACGCAGACTCATCGAATACTGTACAATCAGAAGACCGACTCCTGGATGTTTTCCCCTCATCCGGTTAAATTCTTCTTCAGGAGCATCCCGGATGAAGGTCTAATGCTATATGAAGACTGCCTTAAGCGCTGCATTAAAATAAATGCAATAAAGTTCTGACTTGCCCTGTGTATATTAGTATGAATAATGAAAATTTCTTATCGTATTTGAAGAACTTTGATATTTCAGAGTATCATAAAGAAATAAATTTCTATGTCAAAAATCGTATTAAAATCGGAGAGACGAAGAAAATATGATTGCGTTCTCACGAGAATAGACGATGGAGAGGCCCATTCTTTATTTTTAGTATATTTATACAATCCGCACCCATATTTTAAGAGGTCATGGGTGTTTTGAGACCTATCTTTTTGAGATACAGCGTAAGAGAACGCGTCGCCGATTTGTGCGCATTGTCAGGCGACTGCGGATAGGGTGATGCACACGCTGTTGTTTTGCCCGTGTTGGGCTGCGGAGAGGATGTCACTTTTTCAGCGGTTGGGGCTCGATGTCCTTGACAGGACATACAGCTCCATTGTCAGAGCGATTATGTGCTTCGCTGCGTGGACAGCCCTCGCAGATTTCTGCGAGGCCGTCTTGCGCAAGAAGGAGCGGACCGAGTGGGAGCGTTAGACTCTGCAGGGGGTTTTGCAAAGGGTTCTTTAAGCTCGGGCCTCTGTGGGTTTGACGACAACATGTGTAAAGAGGTAGGTAAGATGACATTTACGATAATGTTTATAATATAACATAGGATGGAATTCTAGCTTTAAGTAGTGCAGCAGATCATGGAGGTGGGAGCGTATAATCCAAAAACTTGGGTGCACCTTGAAATGTTGGGTAAGTGGTTCCGAGGTGTGCCAATGTGATCTTGCGGAGGTGCTGAATAAGGGGAATTTTTTTAGCAGGTAGGCGATGATGTCTGCTGCCCTTCCTTATGGGAGGAACGCACTCATCGAATATTGTACAGTCAGAAAACCGGCTCCTGGATGTCTTCCCCTCATCCGGTTAGATTCTTCTTCAGGAGCATCCCGGATGAGAGACTATGTGAAGATTTTTCTCCTCCTC
>NW_011627053.1:143841-176249 GCF_000204515.1 Acromyrmex echinatior | reverse complement strand
AGGAAAGGATTCTTTGCCTAAGGATGACCAATGCGGAGTAGTTTATAAAATTAATTGCTTAAACTGTGAATCGTCTTATGTTGGCCAAACCAAAAGGAAATTAAAAACTCGGATTAAAGAACATAAGGCCGATATAAGAAAACCTTCTTCCGAAATTTCTGTGGTTTCACGTCACCGTATGAATGAGATGCATGAATTAGATTGGGATAATATAAGAATTTTAGATAGAGAACAATCTTTAGCGAAAAGAAGAATTTCGGAAATGATACATATAAAAAGACAAACAAGTGGTATCAATAAGCAAAGTGACACGGAAGGTTTGCCTGAGGTTTATTTTCCTCTTCTAAAGAAGGATGTCTCTTTCCGTTAATAAACAATTCTAGAACTTTCTAAAAATTTTTGACTCAGATATATAAATAGTGATAAAATATATGATAGGACAAATAACAACACATAATGTCACGACAAAATTCTAACTGTGTAAAAGAAATAGAGATTCATCGTTTGGTTTTTTTGCTGTAAAACAGGTAATGATTCTATTTCTTTATATTCCGACTAGAAGATTTTAATATATACAATTTTATTTAGAATCTGGAAATTCTTGTTCTACACTTTTCTTGATATGACAATTGACGGTGTAACATTACTGTATGAAGCATCTTCACATATAAAAGAACATGTTTATTTAATTACAACTCTCGACTGTTAAATTTAATGTCAACTAGATGTAACTCTGCGTTTTAAGAATATTATTGAATTACTAGAATATTACTGAAGATGGCCAGATTGTGGCCGAAACGTTTAATGTTTTAATTAATATAATAATAATTAAATATCACAAACTATAACTTGTGCTGTGGTTTTTTATGCTCTTATTTTTTTATATGTGTTAATATTAGAACCATGTTAGTTTCAAGATATTTTCTGAAGTAACTTCGTTAATCCAAGAAAGCTTTGAATATCTTTCGGTTCTGGATAATCTATCACGGCTTTGATTTTCTCTTGGGAAGGATAAATTCTGCCCCCTTCTATACCTAGAAACTCGATGGTTCTTTTCACGAATTGACATTTTTTAAAATTAATTTGCAAACCGTAGTCGCTAGCTGTTTTTAGTACGATTCGCAAACGTTCCATCGCTTCTTGTTCGTTTGTCGCCGACACGATCAAGTCATCCACGTAAAGCAAAACTATATTTTATTTAATCAAATCCCAGAAAGCAGCATTAATATATCTTTGGAAAACCCTCGGCAAATTACATAGTCCAAAAAAGACTTTCAAGAATTGATATTGACCGTTCGGAGTGAAACGTCGTATATTTTCGACTCTCTTTTTCTACGGATACATGGAAAAATCCATTTTTCAAGTCTAACATGCTAAATACACGAGCATCCTCTAATTTATCTAGTAGATTAGTGATAAGGGATGACCATCCTTTTCTATGACTCGATTTAACTTCCTATAATCAATACATACATGCGTCCTTCTTTCTTATAACGACTATTGAACTCGCGTATTCCGACGTACATTTCTCAATGACCCCGTCATTTAGCCATTCCACTATTTGATTTTCGACTATCTTACGCTCAGGTGCCGGTAACCGTCGCGGTTTTTGAAAGATTGGCCTTTCGTTCTTTGGTACAATACGCATGCTCACATTCGTTGTTTTATTTACTTGATACGTTTCAACAACTGTCTCTACTTCTTCACGTACTTTCGGATCCGTCACGTTACCAATGTGTAACGGTTGCTTTTCGATCACGTTGATTTGTGCTAACAATTGAGCAGGTGTCGCTTTTCGTATACGAGTAGTTATTCCGTCATTATTGACGGTCATTTCCGTCATTGCTAGGAAATCGCTACCAATTATGACACTTGAATTTGTAGCTTCATTTGGCACTATACACGGATATTCATCAGAATCTTCTACAATTGTATTTACGCAATCTAATGAATGCACGTTTTTTTCAAAATCGGTTAAACAAATACTATTTCCCCATAGCTTATCTAATTCATTTATCGTAAACATCTTTGCGCATTACCGTGATCTGATTGCCGGTATCAATTAACGCACTAACTCGCACACCGTTTATCGCGATTCGTTTAAACATTCTCGATGAATCAGTAACCGTATTAATTACCGCCGTCTTTTTATTCATTACCGCTTCA
This sequence comes from Acromyrmex echinatior, assembly GCF_000204515.1. The sequence continues at coordinate 174,083 of NW_011627053.1, read as the reverse complement.
CTATCGTCTAACGCGTTACACAGATTTTCCGTATGCCCATATTTTTGACATTTAAAATATTTTTTACCTAATTCCTTCTTCTTACAGTCTTTAGATTTGTGTCCTTTATCGCCGCAATTGTAGCGTTCGCCTCCTGTTCCTTTTCGCCACTTTTTGGTGTTGTTGGTTTCCTCGCTTCTTCGGCATAGTGTTCTTCTCTCTCGTTCTCATCCTCTCAGTATTCTTCTTTCGAATTGCTTCGTATACTTTAAGCTTCTCCTTGAAGTCTTTCAATTTTTTAGCTCTGTATAATATCATTTTGCCCTGTGCGTCCTCCGGAATTCCGTCAATCACGTATTTCATGAGTGCTTCTGCTTTTATTTTACATCTAACAGCTATTTCTTTCATCGCGTAATAATATTCCTGCAAGATTTCGTCCCTCTTCAGTCTTCTTCTGACCAGCATATCGTGTATTTGAACACTGTTTATTTCATTTATAAATTCGTTTCGTAAAATTTCTTTTAATTTCTTCCACGACTTGATAACGCCTTCACTGTCGATGAGCATTTTAGCAGATCCGGCTAATAATTTCTTTGCGAACTAACTTCTGTAATTCCGACCATCCGAACAGATTAGCTGCATCCTCAAATTCAGATATCCATCTTTCAACTGGATATGTATCTTTTCTTGAAAGTTTTAATTGAATCTTGCACGTCTCGGTATGTCATGGAGAATTTCGTGTTCACTTGACCGCCTCTGGCGGAGTGATTCTCTTCGAGGTTATTTTCACCCTCTTCATTACTTCTTTCTTCCACTCTTTCATCGTCTTGCTCGTCAACTGTTCCCTCGTCACTCGCATCTTTGTTTAACTCATCGTCCTGTTCACTATCTTTAAGCGTGAGAGTATCTAAATCCATTTTATGCGTGTCATTATCTCTTCTCTGTTTCCGCCGTACTCTAAACCGAGAATGTTACAGCAGGATATCAAATCACCGATCGAGAGTTTTCGCGCCGCTTCTATTTTATCCACGTATCCCGTTGTGTCTTTTTTAAAAGTGAAACCCTCAAAGTCTCTGAGTCTTTGTCTATTTTTTCGATTACCTTCCTTTTCGAAGATAAACTTATGTAAAACCATCACGGCAACGGTCGACGCGTATCTTCTGCTTGATTGATTCAATTTGCGCGAGATTATTCATCTTGTCTCTGCATACTTTACGCAATATAGCAAATGTTTACCGCCGCGCGCTTACTGTTGTTGCACCGTCTTGTTCGCGTAGATTCGCTCAAGACTACCGTTCACTTACATCGTGCAGTCCTGCCATCACAGTTTCGATGTCATTACCAGCGCTACTGTCGCGCGCTAACTCGCGTCGTATTGTCACTGCACTCTCGATGTTGGTACTGTTACCGACGCGCATTCACAATCTTGCCAATGTATTTCTGATGTCGCTGTGTCCTTGTAGTTGCACACTCAATGCCTTTTCTTAACGTCTTCGAAATTTGAATGTCGTCTTCTTTTCTTCTTTCCTTTTCCTCGTCGTGTCTTCTCCGTCTTGCGCCTTTTCGTCTTTTTCGTCTCTTCGTCTTTTCCTTCGTCCTGTCGTCTCTCATTTTATCGTCTTTCGTTTTACGTCTTTTCCGTCTTGTTTCTTTTTCGTCTTTTCGTCTTTTCTCTCTTTTTTCATCAGTCCTTATCCCGGTTGAGCTCCCAAATTGTAGGAAATAAGATGATGCCAATGGTGGAATGTTTGGTGAGCCAATATTTATTGGATAACAATTTAGGAGAGATACACTTCGCACTTCACGCTTCGCTGTGCCACACGCGTGTTCGTCATTTTTAGACTAACTCCCTTCTGCTCTAACCTTCCTTTATTTTTTCCTTCTTGCGCAAGCGCGCTAATAGTCTAGCGCATATCGCCAGCTGGAAGCGCGTGAACAAAAATTTATAAACGAAATATATACTCTTCCTACAGTAATATGATACAAATAACATTAAATATAAATATAAATTAAAAAAATAAAAATAAAAATATGCCTACATTAATCTAACATTTCGATTCCGATCGGGTCATTCTCAAAGTTATAAAAATAATATAATATATAAAATAGTTGACTAAAAATAAGTTAACAAAAGATAATTACTTATATAAATTTGATGATAAGAAAGATAATCACAAGTAGACCTTGAATAAAGAAAATAGGTAAAATAGGACAACAGGAGTCAAAAGCGCGGTAATTGTTGTACAAAACAAACAATGTGGATACAACATAAAATTCTTTATTAAATAACCCGCTTACATGTTTTGGCTCATTTTTTAGTTATCTCCAAAGACAAATTAATTTTATAATTACAATAATAACTACAATACCTACAAACTAATTCATTCCAGTAAGCCACCTGCACATATTTATGAAAACTTTATTATTGAAAAATGACTCTAATAACAATCCAAATTGTGTTTAAATTTTATAGGACAAAATTATTTAAAAAAAAGCCCGAACGAATTTTTATATCACAATAAGAGGAAAGCTCATAGCAACGAGGATTTGTTATGTCGCAAACAATTATGTTCTATTAATTTAGTCAAAAACTAGTTTTTGACTCGTCAGCGAATCAGTGTCAAAATTGTTTAAATTAGTGGAGTAACTTTTAAATTTAGTTGTAATTAAGGAGCGTTTTGTGTGCGTGCGTGCGTGCATGCGTGCGTGTGTGTGTATGGAAAAACAATTTAATATTGATTGTAATCTGAAAGGAAATCAAATATCAAGTCAAAAGTTTCACATAAAATCTTAATACAATGAAAGAACGACACTAACTAATTGGCAATTCAACAACTTCAACATTTATAGCTCATCAATAATTGGAAAGTAAGCCTTGGGAAGTTCCTCCATATTCACCTGTAAATTGAAACCACGCGTCTGCTTCCTGTACAACACCTCCGAAACCAATCTCTTTCTGTACTGTTCTTCGTCTAAAATTATCCATCTGAGTAATTTTGTTTTCGAATCCGAAATTTCATCCATAATTTTGCTTTCGAATCCGAATAGAGTAATTTTGCTTTCAAATTCGAAATTTCATTTTAATAATTTTTGTTTTGTAATTAAAATTTTATTAAAGAATGATTATCCGTTGGAATTCATTTTTGATAATATCCATAACCGTTTGAAAAACATTATTAAGTATAAGAGTAAGAAATCTGATAACGATATCGTCGAAATCGTGAGACTTTCCTAGTTTACTGTTTCCAAAAAATTTAATAGATTAAGCAATGATGATATTAGGATATCGTTTAATAGTGTTAACAAATTACGGAAATTCATTAAGGTGCATAAAGATCCGCTTCCGCATAATATGAAATTGAATATCGTGTATAAGATTTATTGTAAAGACTGTGATGCGAGTTACGTGGGACAGACGAGAAGACAGCAGAAGACAAGAATCGCTGAGCATAAGAATCACATTCGGTGGAACACAACCACACACTCTGTCATAACTGACCGATTGAAGGAGGGCCTCGAGTTTGATTAGGAAAACATTGTAATTTTGGACGAAGAACCTTAGTACAGAAAGAGATTGGTTTCGGAGATGCTGTACATCAGAAAACAGACTCGTAGTCTCTTCTCTGCAGATGAATATGAGGCTTCCCAAGGTTTACTTTCCGATTATTGATAAGCTGTCGAAGTTGCTGAATTGCCAGTTAGTCAGTGTCGTTCTTTTATTGTATTAAGATCATTTTATTTGAAACTTTTGACTTGGTATTTGATTTCCTTTCAGATTACAATTGATATTATATTATTTTTCCACACACACAAAAAACACTCCTTAATTACAATCAAAATTAGAAGTTATTTTATTGATTTAAATAATTTTGACACTGATTCGCTGATGAGTCAAAAACTATTAGGTGTTGGAATTAATTCGTAGCGTTTTACAAGTGATGGGAAGTACTTTCATTAATGTATTTTTTAATGCTCATGTGAAATAAATAACATTCTTTCATTAAAAAACGCTACGAATTAATTCCAACACCTAATAGTTTTTGATTAAATTAATAGAACATTTTTAATTGTTTGCGACATAGCAAATCCTCGTTGCTTTCCTCTTATTGTGATATAAAAATTCGTTCGAGCTTTTTTTTTAATAATTTTGTCTTATAAAATTTAAACACAATTTAGACTGTCATTAGAGTCATTTTTCAATATTAAAGTTTCCATAAGTATGTGGAGGTGGCTCACTGGAATGAAACAGTTTGTAGGTATTATAATTATAAAATTAATTTGTCTCTGAAGATAGCTCAAAAATAAGACGAAACATATAAGCGGGTTATTTAATAAAGAGTTTTGTGTTGTATCCATATTGTTTGTTTTGCATAATAATTATCGTACTTGACTCCTATTGCTCTATTTTATCTATTTTCTTTGTGATTATTAAAGAGTCTGTATGAATTAACTTATATTTAGACCTTGGATATTTAGACTATTAATTCAATTCCAAAGATATCGCTGAATACATTTTAGTCGGCTGAAAATATAATAGATCCTGGATTTATGCCGTTCAAAAAATATCGCTGAGTATAAATCGTTGAATATGTAATTAACGGAAAATAGATCCTGGATTTACACCGTTATTCAAATTCAAAAAATATTGCCGAGCATAAATATATTACTGATAATATCATTAAGTCAGCCAATTATTAATTAATCCTTCTAATAAAAGGTTTATCTGGATTCTATAAATAGTATAGTAGTGAATTGTGTAAGTATTGAAATGTACAGAAAATGTAGTTATCAGCAATGATCGTGAATTATATAAAATGATATGTATAGAGTTTAAAATTCGATCATATAAATAAGATAGAATTTATAAAATATTGTGTATGAAACATAAATTTGGTAATATAGATAAAAGCTGAATTTAATAAAATTAAACTATGTAAAATTTTGAAACGTATAGTGATTTATATAAATGAAAAGGTACTTTAATAATCGCATTGCGTAGTCCAATAATAAAATTGTAGTGTCAGAAATAAAGATAAGTTAAAAAGTAAAATTGTAACATATTTAAATATAAGTTGAAACAAAATTGCAATGAAGACCACTCGTTATCAACTGCACCAATGATAACGTCCCTCTTATGACAAATCGGATAATGAGAATAAAAATTAAGGAATCTACTCGAGAAAGTTGACTTATGATATCTATCAAAAATAATTCTGTTGTCAATAATAACCATTCTGTCTAAGAAATTCAATTTTTTATCTATACTTATTTCCATGGTGAACTGAAATCTTGGATGTAAAGAAATAAGAACGTTTTGGATTTCATTCGAAGTGTCACCTGGAGCTGCTAAAATGATGTCGTCAAAAATTGAATAATAATTATGTAAGTAATCTTTCAATTGCTAAAGTAAATCCTATAAAATTTTGGATATAATAGGAGACAGAGGTGAACCCATAGAGGTACCAAAAATCTGCTTGTAAAATTTACCATTAAACGAGAAAAAAGTAGAATTTAAAACTAAGTAAATGACTATTAAAAATTCATCTAATAGTGATTTTATTGATATAGTGGTTTTGCAAGAAATGTGAGCCCATCTTTTACTAATGCTCTCCAGATACCAATTCTATGGAGACATTAGTAAAAAGAAAAATAATGTCTAAGGAAGCCATAATATAATTAGACTTAAAAATCACCCTATTCAGTTTGTTAACAAAATAAAAGTTATTTTTCACCTGATTAAATGCCTCAGAAATGCTATTGTAAAAAATATTGTGAAGAAATAGAGATAATATAAAAGACTTAACAGACGAAACAATGACTCTTAATGAATTACCAATCTTGTTGACTTTCGATAAACCATAAACTTTGGATGTATTATCCATCCGTAGTTTTCAGTATGTGGACTCATCTATAAAGTCTTTATTTTTCTATCTGATAAGAAGGTAGCGGAGATCATCAGTCAACTTTCTCATAGGAATTCCCTATGGTAAGTATTCTTGTCAGAAAAAATAATCTCCATTTTATCAGTGTAATCCGCTCTATCCAAAAACACTGTGATGAAAACACTTCTCCTTCTCGTGTAATAAGTAAATTGTTGTGATCTTTCATAAATTGATTTGTAATATTTAACCAACCATTAAAATAATTATTTATCATTATGGTTGGACAAAGGAAAATCATTGGAAAATTTATTAAGAATAGAAATTTAATTGTTTTTAATAAAATTTACAATGTTGTTAGGATGACCAGATATATTATTTTTAACACTTTTTTAAAACTCTATCATAGTTTTATTAATATTATATTTGTTGATAGGTAAACCAAAACTCTCACTAGCTATAACAGCAATTAAATCTCCCTTGGTATATCAGTATTACTCAGATTGATAAACCATTTTTCATTTGTTAAATCAAGAAGATGCTTCATTGAACAAATCAGGAGAAATATGGATGTTCTCAAATTGAATGGAACGATTAAGAATTGTGGGAGCACTATTAGAGTTAGAATTTGACGCGTTATTGTTTAAAACATTCTCGGAATGAGTAGAAAGACTAGTATCTGTAGGAGTAATAATATTAATGTTAGAAATTGACGAGTTATTGATTAAAACATTCTCAAAAAGAATAGAATAACTAGAAACTATAGGATCGAGAGTGTTAATGTTAGAATTTAATGAATTATTGCTAGATACAGAGCATATATAAAAAATAGGTCTAATTCGAGATTAATTAATTTGTTTGGATTGTAACCATTTAATTATTTATCAATTCTAGATGGTTGCTATATAAAGTAACGATTATTAATTTTGTCCAGATAAATAAAAAAAACTACAAGAATCAGGCTCAGGCACAATGAAACAGAAATGATTGGTTAAAATATTACTGCTAATGTAATGTAAATGATACGCGGACGTTAATTTTCAAGAATTTCTCTTAATGTATTGTACATTTTTTTTGTTAGAGATTGTTTTGGTATTAATACTTACAATTTTTTTTTAATTATGTAATTCTATTAAGTTATGCGTTAATATTAGAATCTGTATTAAGTTTTTAAAATACATACTTCTCAAACAGAATAACATATCTTTATACAATAATTGTTTTTATAAGCGACTGAATACGATCCAACACGATAATGTAAAAGCAACATTGTGATTATATTATATGATCACGTATCTTTATGATAACATATTTTTATACAATAATTGTTTTTATAAGTGACTAAATACGAATCAACACGATAATGTAAAAGCAACAGTGTGTTTATATAGCATCCTTTAACTCCAATCACAATGTTGTTTTTACATTATCGTGTTGGATCGTATTCAGTCGCTTATAAAAACAATTATTGTATAAAGATATTATAAGTTATTCTCTTTGAGAAGTATGTACAAATGTAGAAGAACCAAATTATGTTTAAGGCAGTGTTTTAAAAACTTAATACAGACTCTAATATTAACACATAACTTAATAGAATTACATAATTAAAAAAAATTGTAAGTATTAATACCAAAACAATCTCTAATAAAAAAATACATTTTTACACTTTTTTTTTACTACTTACTTTTTTTGTACACTGAGAGAAATTCCTGAAAATTAACATCCGCGTGTATTAAAATACATAATATAATATGGCTCAAATAATGAAAATAAAACAAATTGTATTAAGAAGGGCTACGAGCCAAAGTAATAATTTTAATGTACGCAAGACCAGCTTGACTCTCTTTTCCATTAGAATGTGGTTTACAAAATATCCTGTGGGGATTGCGAAGCTAGTTACATTGGCTAGGCTAGGAAGAGACTAAAAACTAGATTACAAGAGCATATGTCAGATATAAGGAAAAAATCGAGATCCCCTCTGTCATTACGGACCATAGAACTATATGTAACCATAATTTCGATTGGAATAATGTTAGAATTTTAGATAGTGAACTACAATAAATTAATTTCCAAAATGATTCACATTAAGAAACAAAAACAGTGCTTAAACAGGCTTTAACGTGACAAATATTGAAATAACTAAATTATCTTAAAGTTTAATTTTTATGTTTATCGAATTATATTCAAATTACAATATTATTACACATGCACGGATTTATTTAATTTACATAAGTAAGATTTCGTTCATAAACAAAATTTAAATTTTGTAATCAATCAAGAGATTATAAGTCATACAAATGCAATCACATTCGATTGCCTACAGTTTACTAAAGATTTGCGGCTTGTTTTAATAAATAACAAAATGCTCGATATTTGAAGGGCCTACTTAATTCTACTTAACTTCATACCTAGAGAGTGCTTGGCGAAGTTTATACGATGATGCCGATTCCTTCTTTATTGTGAGCCTCCTCCAAATGATCCTTTTGATTCATCAGTTTTCTGCTCAGAGTGGGAATAACACCCGGGTTTCCTTATTCTCAATCAAAGTTCGCGGTCCAAGAATTAATTTCTGAGCCGTTACTTCAATCCAGAAATTATGTCCAGGTATATCTTTGCGTGTGCCAATCTAACTCGGTTATTTGGCAGTGCCAATAGCAGTAGCGAGACTCAGACCCGACTAAACTCTGCAACACTTTTGCCCCTTCCACCATCGTCGTTTACCATCCCTCTCTTTATCCTAAACAACGGAGATTATCCCGTTATTCTTACAAGGCAGAATGATACGAAAGCATTATCTGATTCCTATCTTCCCATTATACAATCTCTTTCATCCTCTTAGTTTTTTCCCTCTCCTATTTTACTCTCTCCATACAATCTCCTTAGTTCATTTTCTACAGGTCGTCATTTTTTATTATTTACTGGCTGACAATAAAGAATAGTCTTCATCGCAATTTTGCTTTAACTTATATTTAAATGTTTTAGAATAATTAATTACGCATGTATGACACTGAAGATGACTCGATAAGGGTCGAAACGTTTGTAGATTACATGTATTAGATTTTGATGAATTTTAATTATTAACAACTACCATCCGGTTATAAATTTATATTGAAAATTTACATTTCTATAACAGACTGGCGAAAATTGTAAGCGAATATAATTATCATTTTAATTAAAATAATAAAATTATATTCGCTTATAGAAGAAAATAATTATTGCGATATAGAATCCTCGTTACTTGAGACTTTATAAGACTTCGTATGAAAAACATGGAATTTTCAGATTCACGTATTTCCTAACTTCGATTTTCGCAAGTCTGTCATAGAAACTCGATGTAAATTTATAACAATTATTGAATGGTTTCTGGTAGGTCAGAATTATAATATTATGAATAAATATGTTATTCTAGAAATTTCTCGATGTAAATTTATAATAATTATTGAATAGTTTCTGGTAGGCAAGAATTATTATGATAAAATGTTTTAGAAAATTAAAAATTTAAAATTTTTTAAGAAAATATAAATTATTTTGCAAGAAAAATATTCTTTAATAATGTAAGATATGACCTCGGCAAGTTTAAGCTATAGAGACGCTCCTGAGCCAGAGCGTCACGTGAGCGCCCGGCAGTTCGAACCGCCGAGCCTCGAACGGTAGTGGGGGGGAGGGGGGAGTAGCGCGCCGAAATCAGCCCGAAATGCAAATCTTTGTGAGCACTAATCTATATTACCGAATTTATGTTCTATATACGTATATTTTTTAAATTCTGCCTTATTTATATGATCAAATTTTATACTCTGTATCATTTTATATAATTCACGATCATTACTGATAATTACATTTTTTGTACATTTCAATACACAATTCACTATTATATTTATAGAATCCAGATTAACCTTTCATTAGAAGAATTAATTAATAATTGACTGACTTGTTGGATGACATTATCAGCTATGTATTTATGCTCGGCAATATTTTTTTTAATTTGAATAATGGCGTAAATCCAGTATCTACTTTCCGTCGACTACATGTATTCAGCGATATCTTTGAAATTGAATTCATGGCCTAAAAATCCAAGGTCTACTTGTGATCATCTTTCTTGTCATTGAATTTATATAAGTAGTCATCTTTTGTTAACTTATTTTTTATACCGTTTTATATATTATTATTATAATTTTGAGAGAATGACCTGATCGGAATCGAAAGTTTAATATAGGCATATTTTTATTTTTATTTTTATTTTATTTTTATTTAATGTTATCTGTATCATATTGCGTATTTTAAAATTGTTACTTTGGCTCGTAGTCCTTCTTTCACGATTTCTTTTATTTTCATTATTTAAGCCATATTATATTATGTCTTTTAATTAAACTGGGGATATCCAAACCATTTGTGTATATAAGTTGTGATATTATTTTTCTAAATCAGAAAAGGGAGAAGCTAGTAGGATAAGAAATGGATAGAAACGGGGAAGAGTTCATGAGGGTCTAAAATTATAATTCGTTGGTTAGGGGAATAGAAAGATATAGGCTCTGAATATTTGAAACTCGAAAGAATTAGAAAGTTGGAAGTTTGAAAGGAATAATTTTAAATCATTTGCATTAGAGAGATTAGGATATGAGACATAAATTCATTTATTGGAGAGAGAAAAGAATGATTAATTTCAGAAGATTCGAAGATGAATGATTAACTATAGATAGATTTATAAGAGGAATAGTCACTTTGAGAAGATTCAGGGGAAATTGACGGAATGTTGACAGGTGTAGTACTATCTGGGTTTATGGTTGGGGAGTAAGAAATTTCGAAAAGAGGTGAAGTCAATTCTAATCGAGAAGTAAAATTAGTGGAGTCAGAAGAGTTTCTAAATTCGTTCTCAATTTAATTTTCTACTTGTTTTATTTCTTGCAAATTAAATCTTTTTGAAGTTCTAGCTAGACGCTGGAAGGTTGCATTTGTCAACGTCGCGTTTGTTGGCGTCGCGTTTGTTGGCGTAATCTTTAGAAGCGCACTGGAATTTTTTAAATTTTCAAATAAATTATCTAATGAATTGGGCTGCCTTGAATTTACTTTTCGGTAATCTGCAGCCAGGAATTTAACAGGAAAGACTTCCCTCTGTTGGATGTTGCACAGAAGGAGCCTTACGTCTTCCGTAACTTCACCCAATTTGCACTCCCAAAGTAGAATCAAATTACTAATTATTAATTATTAATTGCTTTTAGTTAGTGATTAGATTTCATCGTTGTGCATTTTGCACACCTTAATTTATACTATGAGTTTTTTTGTCTTTGATAGGAATAATTAGAAAGTGGGGAAAAATATGGGAATCGATTGTTCCTAAGTGTCATATAGATTGATTCTATTATTAGCTTGAAAATATATACTCTATCGCCGATCTCACTTGCGATATTAGATACTTGATCAATCTATTAGATATCATTCTGTGACTTTTATTATTAATTTTTCTACATTTTACATTACAATCTCCTATTATAACAAGATTGAAATTCCTTTCCAATTAATTTTCATAAGTGTTTAGTTTAGGCTCGATGATAATATTTTTGTAAGAATGGATGGTAATCCATCAAAGATGGTATATAATACTTCAAAAGAAAAGAATTATAGAATCCTCCATAACATAGATATAATTATCAAATTATTTCCTTAAAATGCTCATCCTATCTTATATTATGTATATATTCTTGTTATTCGAATTATAACATAGATCATAGATAATAGCATCGTTTAAAAGGAAAAGTTAAATATCTAATTTTATATTAGCTATCAATGTTCTTTCTGTCAAGAAAATACGAGGAAAAAAGAAAGGCATCAGAAATTTGCTAGTCAGTATATGGTGTTCCCACGACTTATAAATTTCTCTCTAACACTCGCTTCTAAGACTGCCCTTCTTGGAAGGATACTTTGTCTTTAGCTCTCCGTGATATCCACCCGGCATTATTGACGATAAAATTTATTTATCGATGCAATTTGCTAGTCTATCCTCTTCCCTAAGCTAGTAAATACGAAAAATCTACGGGCATTTTTATATTACAGAAGCCTTACTTGAATTTTCTGCGTTGTGCAATAAATATTATTCACTTTTATTAGTACTATCTTCTCTTTACTATATCCGCTTTTAGTAGAAACTGTTTACTCTTAAAATTTTGCTGAAACATACGCTTTCGAGCTATATATTTACGTGTCAACTTTGGAAAGTTGTTAGTTACAACTTTAAAATTTCGAAGAATTCTAAGCACATGCGATATCAAACTATGCATTCTAAATTTTACTCATTATTACATGTATCAATTTTCTCCATGAACGCACATCAAGAATCACGCCTATGGATTACTATGGCGTGCAGCGAATTGTGTTTATCCGATGGCGCGATGGAAAACAACCAAACTGTTCTGGTGCCGCGGAAGCCATTACACAAATAGTCTATTCGAAGGAAGCTAATAGATCAAGGGAAATGGGTTAGAGCACCGAAAAAGTACATCCAGTATCGATGCCTCCGGCCGCCTCGTGGCCGATAGATCACCAGTCTAAGTGCACTAAATGTCCCTTCCCCCGTTCGCCAGTTATTATGCGGCAAACTGCAGTGACTTTTTCACGCGATGATACATTCATCATGCCTAACGCCATTGCCAGAAGGCATGTAAAGGGTGCATCATGTGTGCAAAAGGAAGTCATATGAAACAGTCTTGACACACTCGCTCACGTTTTACACCATTGAAGCCATTGAAGAGATATCGGAGAATAGAGTAATAACTATTTAAAGTTTATATATATATTAACTATTTAAAGTCTTTCAGATTTCTCATATAGATTCTATTCGAATATGGATGACATTGAAATTTCGATGGTGAAAAAACGCTCTGTATGAAAAAATTTCCGTTCGAAAACATTTAACTGTGAAATGCGTTTCCATGAAGATCGTATAATTATATTTTTGTGAAAGTAACAAAAAAATAATTTTACCGTAGCTTTCTCGTTTCGAACAGAGAGTTAATTTGTAACATGTCCTGCTGGGTAGCGGTTTCTCATCGCGCGAAGTTAAGAGATCGTCGCGGTTGAACTTCCACGTCGGGGAAAAAAGTTATCATAGTTCCCAGGATAGATTTCCATACTGAAGCGCAGATGAATGACGGGCAAATGGAAGCGGCGCGGTGGACGCCAGCTCTATCCATGCCATCCCTCGAGCTTATCGCGATATAGAGCAGCAGTATGTGGTATTACATACGTAATTGATGCTTGGCTATTTTTTCCGCGGTAATATATTGTGGCGTTGCGCAGCACAACTCCGTTTGCGCGAGGCGTTACATTGTAACTAATGCGTTGCGATTTTTAACATGTACGACTCTACATATCGCTGCCTGGAACATTTTCATAGCGGTATGCTGGTTTTATATTTTTGTTGAATAGATCAGGATCGCGAGTAGATCAGGATCCTGCGAAATCTTTATCAACACCTTTATAATCGTTATCGTAATCTTCATGTAATAGTAATAAAATTATCAAATAAACAATTAATCGCTTTTTTTAAATACAATTTTATTATCTGGACTGTTTCAATTACTATTTTTATTATTACATAACAGTTAATTATTATATATATTAGGTGCGCAACTAAGTTCTCGCTGTTATTTTGATGAAAATGCAACTTTATTGTGAAAAAATGGTTACAAATGAATCATTGAAAGTATTGCCCATGGCTAGCTACTACTTTTTCCCATCTTTCTGGCAGAGCTCGTATACCATCACGATAAAACTGTTCACTTACTGCTGGAGCCATCTGTTGACAAACAGCGAGAACTTAGTTGCGCACCTAATAAGTTAAATACAAAAACATAAAAAATACTTTTATCAAATTGTTCAACTATATTTTAGTTGTTCAAATATATTTAAAAATTATTTTTACACAGTAATTGTAATGACTAATTTTACGATAAGAAAATAATATAGATACTAGTTATGATAATAAACATAATTATATGTCTTTATTATTTATATAATTATCTGTTCTCTGCTTTTGATACTGCAAATGTTATGTTCTTACAAGAAATTTAATTTGATTTTATCTGTTTTATCAATTTTAATTTATTTAATTTATATTATTGTGCAGTTATGGTGTGCAGTAGCTCGTACTTAGTTAATCGGCTAACTAATGGTTACATACATTCCAGATATGGTAATCTGTAAGATTTGTTTGCTGCACTCGATTTCTTTGACGTTATGAACATTGTTATCAATGATTGGGCACTACTGAGGATGGCTTGAATATAGCTGAAACGTTCAGTTTTGTATATTATGTAATAGATACAATCGAAATATATGTGTATATGATAATCGTACCAATTATCGCGTATTAAGGCTCTTAATTACCCGTTTTTTTATTCTATTTTTTATTTGTCATAATTATATGTTTAATAAAATATAATAATAATAAACTTAATATAATAATTTTCAATATAATAAGAAAAATTTGATGTCACATTAATTCACTGATTTATTTAAATTCTTTGTATAATATCATACTTTATAATTTTCTATTTTTTATACAAGTATTTTTTATATAATTAAAGAATAAATTAACAAATTTATATTCCCTTCTTCAAATAATATTAGGTGTTGGAATTAATTCGTAGCTTTTTTAATGAAAGAATGTTATTTATTTCACATGAGCATTAAAAAATACATTAATGAAAGTACTTCCCATCACTTGTAAAACGCTACGAATTAATTCCAACACCTAATAATATTCAGATTATCTACATAATTAAAATCCTCAATTTTAGATAAATGAATATTTATTATTCTAAATAATTTAAATATTATATTATCTAAAGATATACTTATTTACAATTATATAATATGGATATGACGTGAGGTGTAACATACATATGTAAAAGTAGTTCATACTAACTCAAGGCGCACTAGTGCACGTTAAAGCCATCATACATAAATTGACATAAAGATGTGTGTTTAACACTTTTAATATAATTATAAAAACGAATTAAAAAATAAAATTTTCAATACTTTGTGCTATTTAATAAAATAGTATGTTATTTAGTAAAATGTATTTTCTAAAACATAATAATATTATAAATTGCATTTTAAAAAAGTACATTTCAACTTTTAATCTTCCCTTTGTCAGTCGTTTTTATTATTTGGTCTTTGGAACCTTGGACTCTTATTATTTAAATATTTACACAATTGAATGTTAAATACAAATACTTTTAAACCTGAAAATATGTTCTTTGATGAATATCTCGAATATAAGATTTTTCATCGATTGAATATTTAGATAACAAATAGGTGTAAGTTAATTGAAATTTTATACTCTTGATATCATGATTTAAAAATGTTTAATCCGAATAATCATACATTTATGCAGCACATGTAATATTTAATGTATTATATATCATAAATGTTCAATACATTTACATAAGTTTTTATAATCTTTATAAACAACTATAACGTATCGAATTTTTAATGTTTTTTACATCAAAATGTGAGTGACTTAAAAAATGATGTCTCTTTAGTATACCATTTATCCTTAATTTTTTGCTGCTTGAACTCGTACTCGCTCGTTGTCAGCAATTGTATTTGCATTGACTATAACAACTATTGATTATTGTATGCGTTCCTAACGTACGAATGTAATACAGACATTGCCGATCTTTAAGTCTGGTATCTCGATTTTATACTAATTGGTACGCCGATGAGATCGCCTTTATTTCCTATTATAGCAGAAATAGTTTTACAAG
Source organism: Acromyrmex echinatior (assembly GCF_000204515.1). The sequence goes on along the minus strand of NW_011627053.1, from coordinate 158,461 downwards.
ATTTAGAAGAGCAGGCTTCTCTATGAAGAAGTTGTCATTACAATTGCTTTTATATTATATTATAGATATGTGGATGACATTATCTTGGCAGCTTCACAGTCACAATTAAATTTCATATTAGAACATACTTTTAATTTTATGCATGAAAGATTGCAATTCACAATTGAGATTAGTAATGACAACAAACTCAATTTTTTTTACGATGACGTCAGCTTCGAATATCGGTCAAAAATGATAAAATGATCATGTAATATCACTTGTGACCGGTATTCGAAGCCGATGTCATAGGATAGATATCTCAGCTTCTATTCAAACCATCCTATTTCATAAAAAAGATGTAGTGTATGATATGGTGGACAGAATTTTTTTATTTTCCCATCCGCAATATCATCAAAAAAAATTCAAAAATCCATAAGCATTCTTTTAGATAATGTTCACTTTACTATCCACTTTCTTTTATTTTTTCCACAGACAAAAACTTAAATTCCATTGCTATCCCCTTAACACAAGATTACTTAATAAAAATAGAAAATATTTCACTATCTCATTTGTAAAATCCATCTTTGAAAGCTTTATCCCTATAGCTCTTAGCGTACATCTTAAGACAGCATTCACTATATCTAACATTCTAAAGAAATTTATACACAGGGGGCCGATTAGATCATTTCTTAAAACAGGATGTAATTTATAAAATTGAATGTTTGAATTGTAAGGCTAGTTATATTGGTCAGACAAAAAGAAGATTACAAACTAGAATAAACCAAACATCGATCCGATATTAACAAGAGAACAGGATCTCCATCAGTAATTTCTGACCATCATACTAATTTTAATCATGAATTCAAATGGGAAGAGGTTGAAATTTTAGACAACAAGCCTTATTATAAAAAAAGAATTATTTCTGAAATAGTCCACATTAAAAGACAAAAGTATGATTTGAACAGACAGATATCGATCCACTGCCCGACGTATATTTCTTACAATCTCTTCCTATATCGTTGAATTCCCCTTCCTAGTATCCTTTCTACTGTCATTTCTATTACCACTTCCCTTGTTAGATGGCAGGATCATTTCAACTATCGGATGTTCTAGCATTTTACATCTCAGAATTCTACTTAAGATCCATTTGATTCGTATGTACAATATTTTATAATTGCATTTAGTATTCAATTTTTTCCAATTAATTTGAACGATCTAACGTTCAACGTAATCAGCAGATACTTGCTATTTATTTTGTTGTAACTTTTAATAATTGACGTTCAATTTCTGTAATGTAAAATATAATCATATAATGACACAATAATTTTTTGGTATCATTAATTATAATATAACGTTATTAGTGTATGATAATAATTATGTTCATTATAGTTGTAAAAGGAACATGAAGCATGTGTATATTCTTTTTATATTGATTTCACAGTATCAATCTATTGTAAATTTGAAAAGAAGTTCACGGTTTAGTAAACCTCATACGATTATTATGTGATTTCTGGAATCGACTAACATCAAATTCCGATGTGAAGTTGCTTAAATCTAGGCCGTATCTAGCCCATAATTCTTCTTGCCAACATGCTAGTAGAATATGCGCTTTTTATATTTTAATTTATGAATATCTTGCGTAGTTACCGGTAACATTTTTAAATTTATTTTGCTGAAGAAGATTTCAAAGTGAGTGGAAACGTTCAAATAAAAAAGACATCATTTATCGACAGAATTTTTGTAAATTTCATTATTTCAAGATCTTGCGCCTGATCTCACTCTTATTAGCCTTGATTTATATTAGTTTTGTTTATTGATTATTGTATCATTACTATATATAATTTATTAAATATTTATTTATTCATTATTTTGTATTCTGTTATCAAATGATTTTGTGAGATTTATTTCTTGAAATTGGATATATCAAAAGATTCATTGCATATAATGCATTTTGTCCTAATACATCCTATGTCAAATGTGAACATTTGTAAAAAGTTACGTCTGATTTTATTTCATATTTCCTCTATTATCTATCTTTCTGGATGCTTCCATGTTAGATGCTTTCGTAAATTTTAAAATGGACCAACGTAACAAGCTTCGCAAATATTACATTTTGCAATATGTCAACGAATTGCAATTATTCTAATGTGAAATGTATATAGTAAATGAAATATAGGTGGGGTGAAAAGTAACCTCCTTGGGAATGAAAAAAATTTTTTTCTTATGCAGAATCTTGCCCAAAATATGGCGTGTTCGCTCAGTACTAATCTTTGTAGCATCTGCTAGCTCGCGCACCTTCACTTTCCGGTCAGCCAACACCATTTCATGTATTTTTTTGACATTTTCCTCGGTAACCGCATCGGAGGGCCTGCCGCTGCGGACTTCATCGGTAGTGGAGTTGCGGCCACCACGAAACTCTCGAAACCAATATTTGACGGTGTAATCTGACGGAGTATTAGCCACATAATATTTATCCAACTTTTCTTTTGTTTCCTTCGCCGTTTTGCCTCTCAAAAAATAATGTTTTATGAGAGAACGAAAATCGTTTTCGCAAACACGTCAACAACAATCAGCTCTCAAAACAAAACTAAGGGCAGTATCGCACTGCCACTTGGCATGTTTGCCTAAATATGAACGGACTACAAGGCACCATAAACTTTTTTGCAGTAGTGGCGCATTCTGGCGGTCAAGGAGGTTACTTTTCACCCCATCTAGTATATAGTAAATGAAATATATATAGAAATGGCCTATATCATTTCGCTTTATAAACATATTAATAATATGCATTCTTTCTTGCTGACTGCTGACCGTTGATCACGATGAAGAAGGGTATGATAGAGCGGGGTTAGTTGTGATACTTTTTCTTTAAATTATTATAATCTAAATAAATTTTCACACAATTATGATAGACTAATGATAAATACTTTAAAACATGCATGTTCATGTAGTTCAATAATTAAATACTTATAAATCCTTAATATATCTCATAAATAAGAAAAAAATTACGTTAATTACAAGGATGAAAAATCAAGAATCAATATGCCCTACCTATGGGACATATTGAGCATCCTCAAAGGATAAATTAAGCCATGAAGATAATCATTTAATGAGGTTATTATTTTTGAGGTTAATTTTTATTATTTTCATTTTAAATATAATAATTTGTAATATTCTTTCTTTTTAAATGCTCTTTAATTATTAAAATTAGAAAAACTAAAATCTTTACTATTTATAATAATAATTAAATGTAAAATATATGTTTAATCGTTAATACAGAATAAAAAACATAGATAAAGACAGATTTCATTTAAGCAACTGAGTTTATATGGTTAGTTAAGAGATATTGGACCCAATAAGCCCCGCATCATTGATTAAAATATTTTTTTATAATTAAAAAACAGTAAATAAAATATCAACATTGATTTTGAACATTAAAATTAAAAAATATATTAACTGATATCTAAAAACATATTTGATTGTTATTAATTGCTTTAATTACCACGTAGATTAAAAAGAATACTTGCTTAATAATTTTCCTTTGATGTACGAAAACGAAAAAGCACACATGTTTGGCTGTTGACAGCCGGACATAATTTATTGTATTAAAAAGTCTCTGTCTTTGAGTACCTTACGCACAAACATAGATGTATCTATATATATTTTGATTATTTAAATATTTGCATTTGCAACTTGCCTCTATGCGCAACTAACCGCGCTACTCTACAAATTTGTAAAAATTTTGTGACCACTCGGGGACCGTTTTATTTCTATGTATTCTAATGTATTTTTCTTTATAGAAATCAAAAATTATTATAATAATGTTAAAATTAAGGAAAAATTGGTACATGAAAGTATAATAAAATCCTTATTCGCATGGTTATAAAATCACTGTTAGTTATATTTCATAATTAATTTATTTATAAAATTAATACCAAATTAAATCAAATGCGAATAATATTCCACAATATTTAATTAATTAGACTATATTTTTTATTATAACACTTGTAATATCGATATTGGTGCGATGCGCAACGCTTGGAGTGGAAGGGGGGGGGACGATATGACAAATGTTATAATAAAAAATATAATTTAATTAACGTTTTGTGGTACTAAACAATATTATTCGCATTTGATCCAAATTAGAATTAATTTCATAAATAAATTATTGAAATATAACTGATAGTGACTTTATAACGAATAAGGATTTTATTTACTATATTTAGATGTACGAATTTTTCCTTAAAAAAATCTGGCGTTATTATAATAACATAAATATGGTAGAGAGCGCCAAAGAATCAGTCAAAGTTAGATATTTCGAATAATATAATATTCTTAGATTTATAAATTTAAATTTATCTCCGATGTGACTGTGCGCCGAAACGTTCGGATCTTTAAACACAATCAATCTGAGATACTAATAATCGCAAGCCGAAACATTCGGTCATTCACATATATATATATATAATCCCCCCCTATTTCAAATAATAAACTTTTATTACAAAAAATATTACCTCAGTCAGGATTCGAACTTCTTTTATTATTATAATAGTTATTATAATAGTTACTATAATAGTTATAATATTTTTGATTTCTACGAAGAAAAATACATAAGAAAACATAAAAATGAAACAATCCTCGAGTGGTCACGTAGAAACCATTGAAAATTTGTACCCTCCTTTATTTACTTTGGTACTTTTAGAATTATTTAAATAATTTAATTTATTATAATGCACAATACACCGTCACAATTAATTCCTTACTTGAGATAGGCGCCTAATATGAGATAATGGCGTTTCTGCTAAACTAATAAATGCTACCTATTGATTCTATCATGAATTTATTGCTCTTGGATTGAAAACTATTTAGTAGAAAATTCAGTATTAAATCATATCTGTAGTCATTGTAAAAAAAGATTTTAGAATTTGGACGTCTTCAAGTTTCATTGAGATGAGTCTTTAAACCTTGTTTATTATTTAATAAACAAATATTTGATAATAAATTCTTCATGTTGTAAGGTCGTACTAATATAAAAATACGAGATATTGAATTGTTTAATTATAGAAGTTAGATTTGATGATCGTAAAACCATAAGGTGTAAAAATCGTAATATGAAATATCCAGGGTATTTCTAATATGAAATAACTCATGCGCCTATGTTATAATGAAAATCGTTGCTAAAAAGTAAATATTATTGTACAATAATAAAAAGGACAATCTGAATGAACATCAAGTGCTTATTTCTATGATGCTGGATTCCAACTATCTGAAAACGAGTTCTGGGTATAATCTATCGCATGTTCATTTTTCACGCACGCTGGCTGTTTGTTTGCATTTTAGAAACATGAAATAAAGTTTTTTAATGCAATACTGATATATTTTGAGTTTTATTATCGATTTCTCGGGGCATCTCATATTAGCACAATTTTTTGATTTTACGATTTGCTCATTTTTTACACATCTTTAATTTAAAAAAAAATAGAATTTAAATTAATTTTAATATTATATAACGTTATCTTAAAGCTTATTAAATTCCCTTCAAAATGATCTATTATTTTTTTAAATTCTGCCAATAGATTTCTAGCATTTATCCAAAATGAACTTGGTATCTCATAATAGAGGCCTTTCGTCTGTATACTTCTTCATATTATCGCAGAATGTATGTTATTAAATGTCTTAGGGGAAATACGAGCAAGGCGAATGTGTTAAGAGGATGCTAAAGCTATCTGTATTACCGACATTTCCATTCGATGAAAAATCTCCGAATTGGATTTATGGATTGCAAAATTGTTATTACAGAATTAAAGTACGCACAAACCAGGACTTTAGCAGCACTGGATTTTATGTGAAAATAAAAAAAAAGTTAAAAAATTCACTTACTTTTAGCTAGTATAGCTGTCACCTTGTGTATATATTTGCTTGATATAAGAATTTTAGAGTCCATATCTTAAAAATAAGCATGCAGCTGAGTTCACATTACTGGAACGAATGATACAAAGTTTGTAGAACTAAGATTGAAAGTCTAGAAGAAAAGTTTTTTTACCGAGTGGAAAATACGGATGATTTGATGAAGACTAAGAATGTCAACAGAGCCGAAATTCCATGTAGCAGTAATTGCGCGAGTCTTGTCATAGATAGTATTAGCATATGTTAGATAAGGACAGATGTATGCATTTTGAGCAAGTCAAAACGATATATAATATAATGTAAGAAATGAATCAAAGATGTCTATTATCGTATTTGGAATATAAAAAGTCTATATTATCGACCTCGATCAAGTTTGGTAATCGGTTTTACATCTTCTTAAGTTTGGGAAGAAAAATGACACAGTTAAAATTAAGAAACCTTTTTTATTCTCATAATTCTATTAATGGAATCAATCTTGAAATAGAATAAAATAAAATTAAAAAACTTGAACATTTAAATATCTTTTTAGTCAAAACGTAGAAAAAGCAAAACCCTCCGCTTTGCCAGATCCTCCTGGGTTAAGTGGATAGGTCACTTGAGCAATCATGATGGAATTAAAAAAATAAAAATCAGTGTCGGCAGTCATCACAAAAATAACTGCCAAATCCTCTGTATGTAATGCAGCCTTCATGAGTCCATTGGTGTACTGACTGCACTGAATCTAGTCTTCGGACAGTAAGTCGGTAAGTCTCTTCTTTTTAGCTGAACTTTTGCTAAACGTTTTTCCGTGACATACGTGATATATAGGGGAAGTCCAGGTAAAACGAACATTCTGGACAAAGCGAATATTGTTTATTTTATCTATCTAAAATAGTGCTATGTGCTCCCCCCAAAGTTCCCCAAATTAATCTTAAAAAACTGTAATAAACCAATGTAATGCAAGAGATCCGGGTTCGACTCCCGGCCGAGGCAATATTTTTTCGCAATAAGTTTATTACAGTTTTTTAAGATTAATTTAAAAAGGGGAACTTTGGGGGGATTATTAACATTTCAGATCAATTGCGTTAATGTCGACAACTATATCGACACGTAATTATTATTTCTGAAATTAATTCATTCGTTTGAAAAATATATATATTAGTTCAACATCTTAATACTTAGACCGTAGTGGCGCTTCGGATTTAAAGTAAAAAGAATGAACGTTGCTCCTATTTACTTTTCTCAAAGAATCTATTTGGCATTAATTTAGAATAAATTTAAGCTATAAGTAAAAAATTTTAACTTTAAATATACATTTAAAGACAGAAAATTCTTATAAAAAAATCATTCATACTGATTAAGAAACTGCTAATAATTAAGCTACGTACCTTAACGAAAATTACAAGAAAACAATTTCTTTTATTTCTCTATCAAGCACGAACGAGCGCAATGTTGTTTCGCACTTTTATTTCCGGCGTCGCCGGGCGGTCATTCCTTCAACAGTTAGAGACTCATAGCACTATTTTAGATAGATAAGCAAAAATAAAAAATATTCGCTTTGTCTGGACTTTCCCTATATATCACGTATGTCACGAAAAATCGTTTAGCAAAAATCAAAGAAATGTTGATCTTTACTAAAACGTAAATATAGATCGAATCTGTTTATGAGTGATGCAGTTGATTCTTTTAATAATAATACGTATTGTGTTCATAGAATAAACTTACGTACATAAAATTAAAAATATAGTAATGTTAATTTAATAGCAAATTATAAAAAGCACGATAGAAAAACTTTCGAATATCAGACTTACAAATTATTCTCGCGATACTTAAAGTCACTAAGTATTGCATCAGTCTCTGAACAATCACCACTGAATGTCTCCTTCAAAAAAATATTAAAATAATAAACTGCAAATTACTTGATATTTTTTAGATCTAATTTCAATACAGATTTAATTAAAATATCACTTTTTACTTGGAAATGTAATTATATTAAGTAAAAAAAAAAATGTTCACCTTCCATTATGAATATATTATATTTATAATAGAAATTTACTATAAGCAGAATAAAACGCATATTAAAAGAAATAACTTTTATAAGTTATAACTTGTATAAGTATTTGTTATTAAAGAACTGAAAATGAATTTTTTTAGAATAGCATAATGTTATAACTTTATTTATTGCTTATTTATTATTGTATTTTATTTGTTTTTAGTTATATTTCTTACGGGTCAAGTATTGATGCATTTTGTTTTCATTTGTACCAGTAAATGGTACAGTTATTAACTAGTAAACTGAACGTGAAGCGGATATATGTACTAATAAATGATCATTCGTATTGTTCGTGATCAAGTGTCAACGGATTGGAGGTTAGATATACGTATTTTGATATCTTTATGTACTCTCTAAATCTATAAATCAATGAATAATCACTGATATCAATGCCAAGTATACTACTGGTATACTACTGTAATCAGTGAATGAAGTGCATGATCTCTAACCTTGCTAACCTTTATTATGTGATTTTGTTTTAGTGCATAAATTTAATAAATATAGTATTAGAAGATTGAAATTAACATGCAAATATCAGTATTTTAAGTATATAATGCTCAAATTTTTTATCTTTTTCAGTTGAACTTTACTAACTATCCAATGTTGAACTTTACTAACTATCCAAGTATGCCACTGGATAATCAGTCACTACCATTGATTCAGATTTAGAGGATACCTAAGTAAATATTAGTCTTCTCCTAAATCTCATTTTATATTAGTATTCTTGAAAAGTGTTGATCATTATTGTTATAAAACTATTTTTATTATATAAAAAGTGACGAATTAAAAAATTATTTTAATATATAAATAAAGACAAAATAATAGATTTATTTCCTTTTCTTTTTAGATTTTATTTTTATTTTTAAACAAACTCTTTAAGTATGTCAAATTTTGAGAAAAATAAAGGAAAAAATATATATTTATTAAAATCTATATATTCTTTTTCTTTTAAAAGGAACATTTATATACTAGTCATTTACTAATACGCATCGATCGTTAATCGAGACTTATCGATCACTTACTAGTGTTTCTTCACTTGTGATTTTTCACTTTTTTAATTAAAACTATCATTTTGTCTTGTTTTTTAAAGATAGCGTATGATATTCTTAAAGATTAAACAACCAGGTATTATTTTTGAGTGATTTGTTATCTTTTCTCTTTTACGCATTATAATTTTCTGTTCATATTGAGAAATTCTTATTTGTTCATTAACTGATGTAGTGATGATTACCCGTTATTATGTGTCGACGATTACCCGTGATCGTATTGCAACAGTTACCCGTTGATACTTAGAAAATGAGCAATTCGAATTCTAGCACGGCCGTTAATCAGTCAATGCTTTTCTAAACACACTTTTATAGCATAAATAACCTATTTTACTGTACTTGACATGCTAGTCGGTATAAATGCATAGAGATGGAGTAATATTTCGGTTAAGCTAGCCGTAAATATCAACAATCCGTATCGATTTCTATAAACTTTTCTCTCGATGCACCGACGGAACTGACATCGACGTCCAAGTCCGCAGCGACTTATTCATATATCACATGTTTATACTCCGTCAAAATTCTGTCAAACACGCGAAAGACGATGCACAAAAAGTCTTTTCATCTTTAAAGAACATAGACATTGACATTCCCTGTTTCAAAATATTCAAGTTGATTTATATTTATATAGAAAAATTATGTTAAAAATCATAATTTGTTATTAAAGAATAAAATTTTCCTGAGATCTTTTTTCATATTTTTATTATATTATAATTTTAAATAAAATAAAAATCCAAATTTTTCCCTGAAATTTTTCTAAGTATTATTTTACTTTAAAATTATTTTCAAATTTGATACATTATAAATATCATAATATAATTTGGTGATATAACTGAAATATACAATTTTTATTTAGATTTTTACAAAGTCCATTGTGCTCGATAATCAACACATTTGGTCTTCAATGTCGCGCGTAACAACTGAAGATACTTTACGAGTGAAACATGTAAGGTAGTAGTTATGACGGTAGTTGTACAATGATTAGGTTTTATTACGTAGACGGTAAGGGGCGAATGCCAGTAATAAAGAAAATTGGTAATAATTTTCTTGTAACGTCGGTAAAATGAACGGTCGATAATGATAAGCATAGATGATACTTCCAAATTGCTCGGCTTACCTTTATTTGTTCTCGGGCGCAAACGGATCGAAATCAACGTTCATTATGTATTCAAAGCAAGTGCTATATATTTTTTTGACGACGCATCTGCTTTTTCAAGGAATAAGTATATCTATACTACCTCCAGGCTAATAATCCGTGAATCACGATAATCTTTGAGGCAGCTGAATTAACGATGTTATTATGAGCTAAAATGTACTTATACACATACGATGTCATCTCTATCTTTGATATAAATCTTTATGATCAGTGGAACCACCGCGTCTCTCGAACTTCCTACAGCTTCATAATACCTCTCGAGACGAGGGATTAAAGATATACAGCAACGATCCGACGGAGAATAATTGCGGCATAAAAGTCGTATGTATGCTCATCGAAAAGTATTCCCGAAAATGTTGTTTTTATCTAGTTTTAAATTAATTCCATAGCTTCGACATTTAATAGATATGATAATGTAGAGTAAGTTAAAGGGATTAATATTCTACAGTAGAAGAAAGTGGGTGAATTGCGCACCTAAGGGAAATTTATTGTCCTGGAATAGTATTCCAAGTTCAAAGCAATATAAGTATAGAAATAAAACTATAAACAATCTTCTACCATTATGTTCTACCAATATTCTCATATTAAACAGATTTTTATTCAATAAGGAATTGTATTTGACAAAAAGGAAAAAATGGAAAAGTGAAAAAATTTCTCACGCGTCGGATAATTGTGCGCAAAACAAAAGTCGTAGAAAATGATTGAATTAAGGAATGTTGACAAAGAAATAAGAAAATATATTTATTATATTGAAATATAAATATATACTGAATATATTTTAAATATATATTATATATATTAAGCAAAAATACAAAATTAATAGAATAATAATGCAAAGAAGGCACAAAAAATTAGTAGTGTTAGTCATATGGAAGATAGGTAATTGCGCGCATTTCAAAATGCTTGCGCACAGTTGCCCGTCGCGACCTGACTCGATATGAAATACGATTACTTCAACACTTCTTAATCAAACTTAATAAATAACAGCTCAAAAGATGCACATAGTAACATATACAACTTTAAACAAATAAATTAAACATACTTACCACCTTATTTTCTAAAATAACAAGAAAAAGTGTAATTTTATTATTTTGTATTTCTTTAGTTAGCAACATATTTACGTCGTATCTTTTGTAGTGTTTATATCTCAAGAGAACGACCGCATGCGTAAAAATTTCACCACAGCGATGTCTTTATCTATTGGAAAAGTACCAAACCAGGATGCGCATAATTATTCGCTGCGCACAGTTCCTCCACTTTCCCCTAACTTTCGATCGCGATATCTTTTCAACCATTATTGCATAAAAGAAAATAAAATCAATTGAAAATTTGATTAGTATATTTATTTTAATCGCAATCAATAAGTATATCTCGTATATTTTTTGAACAGTAATAAAAAGAAAAAATTTTCGGAAGAGTAGCATCTTATTTAGTCTGTTGGCTAAGATATCGCACTGAGAATATTAATCTGATTGGATTTAAATAATAATTCTGGTGGAAAATGAACAGATCAAAATTTTCTTATTAAATCTACCAGAATTTTAGTTGAGATAATTATTCTGATAAAAATAAGTAGTAGATTTAGTTGTAGTAGATTTTATCAAAAATGAAAAGATAAAGGGCATGAACGCAAGATATCGTTAGCGACTAGTTATATTTGATTACACAAAATTTTATAATCGAATTATAAATAATTAAATATTAATTTGAATTGTTTGAAGATGGCTTAAAAATATAAGATGTAAATAATAGGGAGTACACAGCCACAACACTAAATATTTTAAAAGGAAGTCACATATTTAAAATTATACACATATTTATAATATAATAACGTAGATGTTTCGGTCAAGATTTGACCATCATCAGTTCGGAATTAATAGTACAAATTAAAGACAAAAATTGGAACCTTAGGTAAGAATTATTGCTGACAAAAATGTGATGACTCATAGTTAGCGACAGTCTTTATATTGTGAAAGGAAAAAGAGAGGAAATGAGAGTGAAGAGGTTATTCTATTGGTGAATAAAGGGGCTTTTTTCAATGATGGATAGATTTCAGGAAAACGTTCTGTGCCACTCTGTTTGTTTAAACCCATTTCTTGTCTTTTGATATGTATCATCTCGGAGACCATTATAATAAGATTGTTCAGAGTTAAGAATGATAGTATTATTCCAATCAATCGTATGATCATGATCTAGTTTGTGACGATAACAGACAAAGTATTCGTTGGTCTTTTGAAATCATTTATATGTTCTTTTAAACGTGTCTTCAGTTTCCTTTTTGTCTGTCTTACATATGAATACTTGTAATATCGAGACAATTTATTTTATACACCACATTTGAATGATCTTCTTTTTAAATTTTATCTTTGCCTATTTTAATGGAGGTATTCATATAATTCATTGGTTTATGAGCAATATTGAAGTCAAATTCATTTAGATTTAAATTTTTCAAATATTTTATTAAAAGGAATGGTGAAATATTTTTTAGAAATTTTAGTGGAATCCGAGCTAACATTATCTTTGTGTTCATTGATATTTTCGAAATTATTTTTAAAAGACAACGCTTTGATCTTGTTGTTAATAGTTGCGAATAAAAATTCCAATGGGTATCCATTTTTTGAAGAATATTAATTAAGGAAATAAGATTTTTCTCATGTGTGTGTGTGTGTGTGTGTGTGTGTGTGTGTGTGTGAAATTTAGGATGGGAAAGGAATAAAATTCTGTCTAAATGCTCGATTACAACACCCCTTTTGTGTTCTACGGGATGATTAGAAAAGAAATTCAAATATCTATCTGAATTAGTAGGCTTCTTATAATTGCCAAAAATAATTCCTCCATCCTCTATTAACAGTCTTCCATCGAGAAAATTTATTCCTCCATCATCATCATATTCGACAGTAAATTTAATTCTTTCATGGTAAGAATTAAAGAAACATAGGATTATATTAATATGATCTTTTGGAGCTGCTATAATAATGTCATCAACATAGTAATAATAGAATGGAATATGTGTGTGATTAGTATTTTAAATATGTTAAGTTCCAAATCTTGTATTACAACAACAACTAAAATAGGAGAGAGAGGAACTCCCATGGGCAGACCAAATATTTGTTTGAAAACTTCATTATTAAATTTAATTACACTTTTTAAGTATACTTTTGATACGTTAGAGAACTAAAGGTTATATTGATCAATCCGCGTATAAAAAATTGTATACATATTTCGGACAGAGATTTGCCAGAGGTCTTACGGGCTCACTAAAGTTCACAAGGATGATTATCCCTTAAGAATTGTTAGTTGCATTAATAGTCCCTTCTTTAATTTGGCTACTTTTTTAAAAGACATCATCGATAAAAGCATTAAAAAAAATTTTTGATATTATATTAATATATCTCCTCTCTCTCCTATTCTAGCTCATGTAATACAAGACTTGGAACTTAACATATTTAAGATACTAACCACACACATATTCCATTCTATTATCGCTATGTTAATGACATTATTATAGCAGCTCCAAAAGATCATATTAATACAATCCTATGTTTCTTTAATTCTTACTATTGAGAAGGGATCGCGACGCAGGGAAGACTCGAACTGTTATTGTTTTTATTATGCATACAAAAGATGAACATCCCGGTGGTAGAAACGCCATCTGTGGTCAGCGATAGCGTATCGTTAAAACGATTTCTCAATACTTCCCCTCGATACGCGATCGAACTAAAGGAGAACTATTACTCATGCTTCTCCGAGACCAATCAAACTCCGGCACTTATCGTGCTTAGGTCTCGATAATCCTTTCGTTAGGACGTCTGCAGCCATTTCTTCCGTTGAGACGTGACGCAGCTGAAAGGATCCGTTATTTATAGCTTCACGAACAAAATGGTGTCGTATGTCGATATGCTTTGTCCTAGCGTGGAAGACCGGATTCTCGGCTAGTTTCAGCGCTCCTTGATTGTCACTGAAAACGATGACCTCTGGGGTGTCCTCTGAATTGAGAAATTTCAGCAGTCCTTTTAGATGAATGGCTTCTTTAGAGGCTTCGGTGAGAGCCATATATTCGGCTTCTGTCGAAGATAAAGCCACTGTCCTTTGCTTCCTCGACTCCCAGGATACAGCACCTCCGTTGTACATGAATATATATCCGGTGTACGACCGTCTGTCTGTGAGGCAGTTTCCCCAGTCAGAATCTGAGAAACCGATGATTGAGTTTTCGCCACATCCGTAGGTAATCCCGATGTCCGGTGTCCCTCTCAAGTAACGTAAAACACGTTTTGCAGCGGTCCAGTGTTCTTGTCTGTAGTTGGTTAGGAACTGGCTCAGGAAACTCACGGCATGTGCAATATCGGGCCTCGTTGCAGTGGCCAAATACATCAAAGCACCCACCAGTTCACGGTAGGGCAACTCGGCATATTTCTTCTCCATGGCGCCCTCAGGGTGAGTCAGTTTAACTCCAATGTCCATAGGCGTTGACACAGATTTCGAGTCGGCCATCCCGAATTTTTT
>NW_011627053.1:94400-143628 GCF_000204515.1 Acromyrmex echinatior | reverse complement strand
CTTGACCTTATCTTTGATTCTTCTTGATGTCATGCCAGATTGAACCACTTGCTGCATGATTTCTTCAAGAAATTCCGGTAGCTCCATGAAGATTTCTTCGTCAAGGTCTCCATTCAAATAGGCTGTCGTCACATCTATCTGATGCATCGACATCTGATGTTTCGCCGCCACCGCGGTTAGAGCACGAATCGAATTCATCATTCTCACTCACTTTTTCACTTTAATACGAACACTTATTGCGAATCGTTGCCTGGGCCCATAACCTGTTGAGAAGGGATCGCGACGCAGGGAAGACTCGAATTGTTATTGTTTTTATTATGCATACAAAAGATGAACATCCCGGTGGTAGAAACGCCATCTGTGGTCAGCGTATCGTTAAAACGATTTCTCAATACTTACCATGAAAAAATTAAATTTACTGTCGAATATGATGATGATGGAGGAATAAATTTTCTCGATGGAAGACTGTTAATAGAGGATGGAGGAATTATTTTTGGCAATTATAAGAAGCCTACTAATTCAGATAGATATTTGAATTTCTTTTCTAATCATCCCGTAGAACACAAAAGGGGTGTTGTAATCGAGCATTTAGACAGAATTTTATTCCTTTCCCATCCTAAATTTCTCACACACACACACGCACGCACGCACGCACGCACGCACGCACACACACACACGAGAAAAATATTATTTCCTTAATTAATATTCTTCAAAAAATGGATAGCCATTGGAATTTTTATTCGCAATTATTCACAAAGCGTCGTCTTTTAAAAATAATTTCGAAAATATCAATGAACACAAAAATAATGTTAGCTCGGATTCCATTAAAATTTCTAAAAAATATTTTACCATTCCTTTTAATAAAATATCTAAAAAATTTAAATCTATCATAAAAGAATTTGACTTCAATATTGCTCATAAACCAATGAATTGTATGAATATCTTCATTAAAACAGGCAAAGATAAAATTAAAAAAGAAGATCACTCAAATGTATAAAATAAACTGTTTCGATTGCAAGTATTCATATGTAGGACAGACAAAAAGGAAACTGAAGACGCATTTAAAAGAACATATAAATGATTTCAAAAAACCAACGAATACTTTGTCTGTTATCTCTCGTCGCAAACTAGATCATGATCATACGATTGATTGGAATAATACTATCATTCTTAACTCTGAACAATCTTATTATAATGGTCTCCGAGATGATTCATATCAAAAGACAAGAAATGGGTTTAAACAAACAGAGTGGCACAGAACGTTTTCCTGAAATCTACCCATCATTGAAAAAAGCCCCTTTATTCACCAATAGAATAACCCTCTTCACTCTCATTTCCTCTCTTTTTCCTTTCACAATATAAAGACTGTCGCTAACTATGGGTCATCACATTTTTGTCAGCAATAATTCTTACCTAAGGTTCCAATTTTTGACTTTAATTTATACTGTTAACTCCAAATTACACTTGCGAGGATTTGCATCAGAAAATACGTGGTAAGCAATTATTACTATGAAACTTAACTGATTCTCACAAATAATAATGTATCGTAAAGTAATATTATTGAAAAATGTATTTTCTTTCATAATTTAAATAGAATCTGGAAATTCCGTATTTTTCACACGAAGTCGCACTTTGCTTCTTGTAGTAAGGAATCTTAAACATAATAGAAAATACTTCATGAGCGATTGAATATTGTTCAACTTAAATTTCTAGACTTCAACTTACTCTGTTAATTCGTACCGTAGCGATTGTAAAATTGTTTTATCATTTTTTTTGACTAGCTTTAATTTTTATGTATTTCTTTATTTAACATCTTGATATTGTTATATACTGATGATGGTCAAATCTTCATCGGAACGTTATTATATTATAATTTTAAATAAATAACTTCCTTTTAAAACATCTAATGTTGTGGCTATATGCCCTATTATTTATAATTAAATACATAGGCCTTACATTACACCATCTTCAGTATATTCCATAAATTTTCCATAAATTTTTTCGCGCAACGGGCGACTAATCTAAATTTATTTTCTTATACATGTCTAATTGTAACGTAAGAACTCTCGTTATCTAAAAATTGTTTTTTATTTTTCCATATATTGATGTTAGTTCAAAGAGTTTCGAACTATCCTATCCAAAGGAAATCTTTTATTACACATTTTTCGATAGTCCAAATGTTCATACTTAGTTGTTACTTGAATGCAAAATTTCCAGATTCTAATGATCACCATATTTCTTCTTAATTAAATGTTTGCAATTTGTGTTTTGAGTTATAAAATATAGAAAATTAGTACCTGTGTTACAGTCAACTTATGTGGATTAATAGCGAAAGTGCATGACTTGTTGTAATAAAGTACTCGTTAAAATGTTCTATCAAATTCTTATCATGATACACAGCTCATATACTCAACATGTATCGAAGGAGAAGATAAAATGGTATTACGAGCAGTTATGCTAAGCAAAATTAGATAATATTAATAACGAATGGATATTTCAATTTCAGCAATTTTGAAATATCAGAAAATATTAAAGCTGTATTGCAATTAGGACAAAAATTTAACTTACCAAATGATACTATCAATAATGAGAAAATAATCATAGAGTTTGTAAAACACATTGAAAACAACATTAATAAATTAGATATTAATACTAAAAATTCTATAAGAAATGACTCAATTCAAATTCAAATAAAACTAAATTTAATAATTATGTTAATAATACAGAGAGAGAGAGAGAGAGAGAGAGAGAGAGAGAGAGAGAGAACAATACATTAAAAGAAGAAATAAAGGCAATAAAACAATTTATATCGGAACATCCAGATACTTTAATTACACGAGCAGATAAGGG
This sequence comes from Acromyrmex echinatior, assembly GCF_000204515.1. Next base: position 140,778 of record NW_011627053.1, on the reverse strand, counting down.
AAATTCGACTGTAATAATGAATTCAATAGATTATAATAAGAAAATGCATGAAATTTTATTTGATAACAATACATATATAAACATTAACAAAGATCCCACAAATATAATGACAAAACAAACACACGCACTGTTTAGGTGAAAGAAAAAAGGATACATAAATATACGCATAATAAATTAAATGTTTCGGATAGCCGAGATCCTATGGGATGCCAAAGATCCACAAAGAAAGTAATCCACTAAGAATAATTGTTAGTTGTGAATTAATAATCCCCAATATTTTCTTGCAACTTTCTTAAAAGAAATTATTAAAAGTATAAAAAAAGAATTTGGCTACATAAAAAATAGTTTTAAATTGGTCAATAATTTAAACGGTATTGCATTAGAATCAAATTACAAATTGATCTCCTTTGACATTATATCTATGTACACTAACATTCCCACAGAGTTAGTCACAAAAAATATTGAAAAAAGATAGCGACATATATCAAAAAATATAGGCATCCTAAAAAATAATTTTTTAACGCTATTTCCTTGATTATCAATTCAACTTATTTCAAATTTGATAAAAAATTTTTCAAACAAATCTTTCGTATGCCCATGGGGTCTCCATTGTCACCAATCTTAGCGAATTTAGTAATTCAAGATTTGAAAGATATAATTTTTTCCAACATTAATATCAACATTCTAATTTACTATCGATATGTGGATGATATTTTATTAGCTGTCCCAAACAATCAGATCGATGAAATACTTCATAATTTCAATTCTTACCATGATAGATTGAGATTCACAGTTAAGCATGGGAATGAAAATATTATAAATTTCCTTGATATTAGAATGATATTGGATGAAGATTGTATCAAACTTGTATAAAAAACCTACGAACTCAGGAAGGTATCTAAACTATAAATCGAACCATCCAATTCAACACAAAAAAGGAGTAATAATCCGTCAGCTTGATAGAATTCTTTTCCTCTCACATCCTGAATATCACAAAAAAAAACATTGAATCCATGATAAACATTCTAATTAATGGTTATCCTCTCCCAGCAAACGAGAATGGATTAAAATTTTTTTCTATTCGAAAGCGTATTTTAAATAGCGAATTTTTTTTTAATTTAATTGAATTCGATTGGATTCAATTAGATTCAATTAGATTAAAAAACTGCATTTTCTATTCAAAATTTTAAATTGAACAGTATTCACAATTGTGTTTGTGTGCACAGAAAAAGCTAATATTATTTTTAGATTGAAATGCATAGAGATATGCTCCACGCAATCCCTATAAATGAATAAAATGCATTCAGAATTGAAAAGCATTCATTTTAACATTCGGGAATCAATATTTCTGAAAATCTGAATCCATTTCAATGCATTTCAATCCATTCTCATTTGCTGGGCTTGACATAATCTTTTCTACAATTAATAATAGAATTAAAAAATTAGTGAGTAGAAAGAATTTATATGAAAATAATATTGTTAACAACAATGATTGATCACAATAGAAAAAAATATTTCACAATACCATATATGAATACAATCTCGGACCAATTTAATAGCGGAAAAAAATAATTATAAAATAGCGTATAAATTTATGAATACTTCGAATCGTTTCATAAAATTAGGTAAGGATAAATTAGAAAAAATGGAACAATGTGATGTGATATACAAAATAAACTGTTTTGATATTGCGACTCTTCTTATGTTAGTCAAACTAAAAAGAAAGCTAAAACGCGAATCAAAGAACATATAGCTAATATAAAAAAATTAAAAAATTCTCTCACTGTATTATCAAAAGATTCTCTCACTGCATTAGATTGAATGTAGTCACAAAATAAATTGGGACAATATTCAGGTGTTAGATATAGAACCATTTTTTCAAAAAAGAATCACATCGGAAATGATATTAAAAAACAAATTGATGATCTGAACAAGCAGAGTGATACGGAAAAATTACTAAAGACATACTTTCCTTTACTTAGCATAACTCCATCTACCATTTTACTCTTTCCTTCGATAGATATTGAGTAAGGTGGGCCGAAAAACCCGAATTTTTGAAACTCGAAATGTAATGCGGAAAAGTTGCCCCTTGGGAAGACAAATCGATGCCAAAAAAAAATTTTAAAATCAGTTAATATTTGACCCTCGCGTATCGGAGTCAAAGTTTTGAATTTTTTATCAATTTTTGCAATTTTCGTATCTTGATATTTCAATAGCCTTGAACACATGTTTTGGCCCATCTATGAAAGAACTATTCTTCTTTATAGCAAATCATACAGGCATGTAACACGCAAGTATGAACTTCACTATTTGTATCAGTTCATTGGATGGATTGATCGTTGATATATATAACCTCAGATTTCGATTTGTAGCTGTCAGCCACCGAGAATGACTCAGTGACCCAGGATCTGAGACAGCTAGATCTGAAGGACAGAATCTTGATTTGATAGCTAAAGCAATATTCAGAAGATATTTTTTATCCTTACTGAATTGTTTGAAAACTCCCTCAAGAGATGGAATGTCACAACCAATGTTCTCAAACTCAACGACAGGTAAGTTTTCGCAACCCAAAAGAGACTTACCAATCCAAAAGGACCACAAAACGATTTTGGACCTGTAGTTGGATCATATAAATGCTCAAATAAATGTCTGAATGGTAGCTCATTAAAGTGTAACATGCAAATACTCCATTGGAGAGGTCTTTTAAGAATCATTTTGATATTATGAATTACACCATTCTTTCATCCAGTATTAGTTACTATCCCATCAGAACCAACAACATCTAGGTACTCAAGAGAGATATTTAACTCATTTAGATGTGAGATAATACTATCAGTAATGTTTTTTCCAGAGCCTGACGTTGGAGAAACATGACTGATGTAGTTAGAATCTCGGCTGTTGAAAATCAATGAAATGTACTCCTCTTTCACTAATCTACGAAAATTCTTTGAGTGCATTGTTTCAACAACCAGAGTGTCATCTTTTCTCCCATCAAAATATAAACCTTGAAGAATAACGTCAACACTATTCTGTAAGCTAGTTCTTAAACGTGTCTTTCCTCTTCTTAGTTTATTTTTATCAAAAATGATTTATCAGAATCATTTATAATCCCTATATCTTTGAGAAACACTTGAGGCGATTGCTGCTGCTGCTCTGTCAGAAATTCCATATCTATCACTTACTAATGCAGTCAACTTGAGTTCAATCCTCATCTGTGTGCTTGATGATGGCCTTATTTTTTTTGAAGGGAGAAAAATTTCATTTTTATTATCCTTTTTAGATTCAGGGCCTTGCCGTTCGACATTTTTCAAAGTTTGTTTGAAAGAATATTTGTTCGGGACTATATCATCAAAGTTAACGGCATGAAATGAATTCGAAGACTGTGAGATTGAATTATCAAAGTGACTTTCCTGAAAAGTCTTTTGTTAAGCTTTTTTGATTCTTTTTTGTCAACTTAGCCTATTTTTCCACATCTACTATTTCTTTGCTCATACATAAATTTAATCTCAAACAATGGAATTTTTTTTTATTTTTCATGACAACAGTCAATGCAAATTGGACAACTACAACTTTGAATATTTTTTCCACAGATACAGGACAGAGTCATTAAACACTTGCAGGATGCTATATCGAAGAGTTTTGCAGCATTCTGCTTGAAGTTTTCAAGCTTATCCTTATAATTTTGTTTGTCCCTATCGTAAGATTTCCTCAAATTGTAGTATGAATCGTGGTATGATTTTATCATTTATACGATTCTTGTTTTTGTAATTATAGAAATAGATGCTAAATCATACAGAGCCACGATTTTTTGTGCAACTGACTTTGCGCTACTTCAGCAAAACAGATTGTGTTATAATTGACTTCTAAAGCCAGCTTAAATCTTTCTTCAAAACAACCTCTCAAAACTTCCTCATGTGTAAGAAGTTGAGAAGTTGGAAAATATTTTGGATTGGCCAAAAATCGAACAGAAAAATGTTTTCCTGCTTATATGTTTTTTTTTAACTTCCATTTTATATTAATGGAAAAGCCTTAAAACAACAAAATTAAGGAATAAGCCAATACAACGTAATAAGATAAAAGACAACGCTTTAAATACAGACAAAAATTCTGTCAAAAAAGAACACAAGTGATCAAGTAACGATCTCTAAATTTCTAATGAAAAAATTAAGATTCGCCGCTGATGCTGCTCGCTGAAATAAACAAAACGCTTCTGAAGCTATTCGATAAAACAAAATAAAACTCTCTTGATGCCGCTCGCTTAAACAAATGAAGCATTCCAGAGACAGACGCCACTCGCTCAAAAATATGAAGCGCTCCGTCGCAACCACTGCTTTGCCAATGCTGGTAGGACATAGCGGCACGATGGACGGAAAGAGAGCAGTCTACTAAGGATAAGAGGTTATCTGCTTATTGTTTGAGGATTTTAAACTAAATTCACGTATTTATATGCTCAAATATTATTTTCTGATCGAACAGTGAAATATAAACTATATAGACTTTAAGAAAATATATAAAAATTGCAAAAATTGGTCAAAAATTCAAAACTTTGACCTCGAAGCGCGAGAGTCAAATATTAACTGATTTCAAAATTTTTTTTGGCATCGATTTGTCTTCCCAAGAGGCTTTTCCGCACTATTACATTTCGAGTTTCAAAAATTCGGATTTTTCGGCCTATCTTAATGTTAGGTACATAAAGCTATGTATTATGATGAGAATTTGACGGAACATCTTAACGAATACTTTATTACAACAAGTCATCCACTTTCGATATTACATAAATTGACTGTAACATAGGTACTAATTTTCTATATTTTATAACTCGAAACACGAATTGCAAACATTTAATTAATCAAGAAATATTGTGATCATTAGAATCTGGAAATTTTGCGTTCAAGTAACAACTAAGTATGAACATTTGGACTATCGAAAAATATATAATAAAGGACGATTTCCTTTGGAAAGGATAACTCGAAATTCTTTGGACTAACATCAATATATGGAAAAATGAAAAACAATTTTTAGATAACGAGCGTTCTTGTTATAGTTAGACATGTTATAAGGAAATAAACTTAGATTAGTCGCCCGTTGCGCGAAAAAAAATTTACAGAATTCTTATATACTGAAGATGGCCTAATGTAAGGCCGAAACGTCTATGTAATATTTAATTATTTGTAATTCGATTATAATTTTATGTAATCAAATATAACTACTCGCTAATGATATCTTGCGTTCGTGGTGTATGCCCTTTCCGTTTTTAAATTTTGATCACATTTTAATATTTAATGTTTATCAAAAATATTTTACCAATCAGAATTCCGGTTATCTCAACTAGAATTCTAAATTTAACCAGAAAATGCTGATTCATCTATTTTTAATCAAAAATTTTTTTTAATGCTTGAGATAAGATAAGGTGCTATAAAATCTTAAATAACAAATGATATATAATCTATAAAAATAAAAAATATCTCTCTCTCCTGTTTTTCAATATTCCCGTAGTAACAGAGAATAATTATTTCTTACAAAATAAACAGTTTTTATCTTGTAAGCAGTCTTTATAAATTTATTTTTTACAAAATTGGTAAAAAGTAGCATGTTATATCGATATGATTAGAAAAAAAAATAATATGGAAAATTTTTACTTCAAACATGTACTATTGATAATTATTTATAAGGTTATAACATTCACTAGACTTTAATGTCATTTACTACATATTTATGAGATTAAAACTATGAAGCATTAATGTGAATTCTAAATCGAACAAATAAGGTCAGGAGAGTATTTTTTCAACTTTTCGAGTAGAAGTACCCGATATACCATGAGGCCCTGTTAAGGTTTTCTTCGGATCTACTGTGGTTGACCCAATAGGGTATGAACGAGACCGAATGAACTTTTTATTATTAATTATCGAAGTCATTTTGGTCGGGATTTGATTAATCTTCTCGGGAATATTCTTAATGTGAATATAAAAATGGATGATCCACTATATGTACTAAATTAGAATTATATTGATACCGTTGAGAATGACTTGAAGTAAGTCAAAACGCGTACGGATTCTATACCAACTTTTTATATTTTTATACTTTACATTAAAAATGGACATATAAACATTTCCATTATTATATTTGCGCAACGATTATCGCACTGACTTCTACTTCTCCTTACATTTTAGTCTTTATTGTTAAATATTAAGGAATTCTTCGACATTGATTGTTATTCTTATTATAACTGTTGTGTGTTTCGCGGGTTTTCTTTGTGTCTAGATCCATTCTTGGAATGCCAACGTTTCGTAAGCCTTGCAGTCCACTTCATCAGGGCGAGGAGCAGCCTGATACTGAGTACACATTTAATGTGTGTTGAAATAACAGAAGTTAAAAATAATAAAGTGTTATTTAACTCAAAAGAATGGAAATGATTCTTTAATATTTACAATGTAGTGCACTCGATAAGAATCTTGATTAAATAAAAATAGAATTGTAATAATGCAGCCCGATCGATTCCTAATAGGGTCTTCGAATCAGTTCCCGATACGGAGCATTACATCTCATGTCCCGATCGGATGTACTTATCAGTTCCCGATTGGGGCCTTATTATTATTTTCACTCGGACTACTTCGAAAAATAAATTCAAAATTTTTTAAAATAAAAACAAATGTCCATTATTATAATCGCTGGCACATAACTGAATAAATAGAGTGTGTCATAGAACTACACATTCGATTGTAATTGAACACCGATTGGAAGAAGACTACGAGTTCGATTGGGAAAATATTGCAATTTTGGATGAGAAACCCCAGTACAGAAAGAGGTTAATGTCAGAGATGCTACACATCAGGCAGACACGTGGCCTCAACCTGCAGACAGACTTGGAGAGGCTTCCCAAGGCCTACTTTTCAATTGTAGACGGACTATAAATTTCGGAGCGTTATTATTACTAAGCTAATTAGTGTACATTCTTTGTTATATTAGATGTAGTAAAAAGAAATCCATTATTTTTCCAATAGATGGCTTTAGTAATCTGTATCTCGTCTACGCGTGATACAGATTACTAAAGCCATCTATTGGAAAAATAATGGATTCCTTTTTACTACACCTAATATTAAGATTAAATTATTAAAAATTCAGTTTTGGTTTTGATGTCCGTCTGAACTATAATTAATATCAGAATTTTTTCCCTTCTTTTTTCTTTTTTTTTTGCGATTAACATTTTAAATGTATTAAAAGTTATTCATTAATTTCAACATAATTGACACTGATTCGCTGAATGGTCAAAAACCTGGTGTTTAACTAAATCGATAGAATTTAAGTGTTTGCGATATGATGAATTTTTGTTTTAGTGAGCTACCTTCTATTATTTTGTAATAAATCGTTTTTGCTTCCCTCCTCCCCTTCCCACCAACAAATTTATCTTTTAATAATTTTAATACATTTTAGATTGTTACTGGAGTTTGTTGTTATATTATAATTATATTGTTATATTATATTATAGTTTCCGTTAATAAGTAGAGGTGACTCACTGAAATGAATTACATGGGACAAGAAATCAAGAGGAGGGGGAAGGGCAAATAATAGGAAGAAGAGGGGAAAATGGCAGGGAAGAAGGGAAGAGATAAAGAGAGAAGAGAAGGGAGAGAAAATGGGTGAGGAAGAAGGGAGAGGGAAAGAAAAAGTGAGAGGGGGATCTCCGATGAGGAGAGAGGGAGAAGGTGCAAAATAGTATTTGGGAAGAATGGAAAATAAAGACAGAGAGTTTTGGAAAGACACGAAAGATTGAGACATAATGTTTTTAATGGAAACATGGGTGGAGCAGAAAAACTGGAAAAGGGTGAGAGAAAGATTATCAAAGGAGATGGAAGGTACAGTTTGCGGAGAGAAGTAGTAGGAAAGGGAGAGCAAAAGAGAGAATAATAGTTCGAATGAAAAAAGAATTAAAATGGAAGAAAAAAATAGAGATGGGCGAAGGGATAAAGGGAGGGGTGATAGAATTAGGGAGAAAGAAATGGACAAAAATAGGAGTTTATTTAAGAGAAGGTTGGGATGATAAGATAAAAGAGTTAAAAGAATGGATGGAGGAAAACGAGGAGGGAATTAGGACGTTAATAGAAGGTGATTTTAACGCGAGAACGGGAGAGGAGGGAGGTGAAGTTAGAAGTGACGAAGGAAAGGAAATCGAAGGATAAGAAGATAAAGGAAGGGGAGAAGTTTGTGGAATATATAGAGAAGGCAGAATGGATGATTTTAAGTTTTAATATATTAGAGAAGATGAGAAAGGGGAATGGACTTATGTAGGAGATAAAGGGCAATCAGTCATAGACTATGCGTTAGTAGATGGGGAGAGTAGAGACAGAATAAGGAAAATAACAATGGGAAATAAAATAAAATCCGACCATCAACCGACAATAATAAAATTAGAAGAGGAAAAGGGAAGAAGGAATAAAGTGAAGTTAGAGAGGAGGAGAGAAAAATGAGGTAGATGGGATGAAGAAAATAGAAAAGAATTTGAAAGGATTCTAGAAGGGATAGGGTATAAGAAAAAAGAAATAAAGAGATATAAGAAATGACGAAAAAAATAAGAACCGCATTAAAAAAAGGGATAAACAAGTAAGAGGAAAAGATAGAATGGTGAGATGAAGAATGTAGGAGATCAAAGGAAGAAGTTAAGAGGGAGTTAAGAAAGTAGAGAAAAAATAAGAAAGAGGGAAAGGAATATAGGAAGAGGAGGAACAAACATAAGAAAGTATGTAAAAGGAAAAGAGAGAAAGAAAATATTAAATGGGAGAAGGAGGTAGAGATGGCAAGATCTCAGGGAAAGATATGGGAGACAGTAATATATAAGGAAAAAAAAAGAGAAGAAAGTTGAATGAAGAGATAAAGATGGGCCAGTGGAAGGAATATTTCATGGTGTTATTAAAAGGAGTAGAGTAAAGGATTAGAAGAGGGAATAATAAATTGATAGGAACAAGAAGGAGAAATAGGAAAAGAGTTTAGAGGAACCTTGAGAAGAGGGAAAGATGGTAAAGCAATGGGAGAAATGCCATCCCGACGGAAGTATGGAAGTATAGAGGTAAGGTAGTTGAGAAATGGGCAAGAGATATATGCAATAGGATATAGAGAGGATGGCCGGAAGTATGAAAGAAAGGAGAAATAGTATCAGTTATAAAGAAACGAGAGGGGAAAAAAGGTGAAAGAATAAGGAAGTTGCAATGATGCCGACTTTATATAAATTATATACGATAATTTTAGTAGATAGACTAAAGAAAGAAATGGAGGAGAAAGAAATGATATCAGAGAATCAAGTAAGTTTTAGGAAAGGTATAGAAACAATGGAAAACATATATGTATTAAATTATTTGGCGAATAGGCAGGTTAGTAAGAAAAAAGGGAAGATAGTAGCGATGTTCGCAGACTTAAAGGCAGCGATTTGATTTGATAGATGGGGAAGTGTTAAGTAAAGAAATGAGGAAGAAGGGACTAAGCGAGAAATAATAAGAAGAATAAAAGAAATGCAAAAAGAAACAGCTAATAAAGTGAGAGTAGGAAGAGAGAAAGGAAAGAAATTTTGGACAGCGAGAGGATTAAGACAAAGTTGTGCATTGAGCCCTTATTTATTTTATATTCTAATAGCGGATATAGAAGAAGAAATGAAGAAAGGAAAATAAGTAGAAGTAAATGTAGGTGAAGAAAAGATATATACTTTGGCTTACGCGGATAATATACAATAATATTGTTAGCAGAGGAGGAAGATGATATGACAAGTATAATAGGAAGATTGGAAAGATATCTAAAAGAAAAAAGGTTAGAATTGAACGTGGAAAAAACAAAGGTATTAAGATTTGGGAAAGGAAGGGGAAAGATGAGGAAGAAAAAATCCAAGATGATCGTGGAAAGGAAGGAGAATAGAAGTAAAGAAGTACAAATATTTAGGATATATTATGAAACAAAATAGAGCACAGGAGACTCATATAAAGAAGAGAGCGAAGAAAGGGGCAGCATTAATGAGACATTAATAGGCAAAAGAAAATTCGGGAAGGAGGGGAAAGAGGTTATGGTTTCGACGCGTTAGTTTGACCAATAATAAGCTACGGGATAGAAATATGGGGATGGAAAGAGACGGAGGAAATAGAGAAGGTTAATGATAGATTTATAAAATGGGTGATGGGAGTGAAAAGGGATACGCCGAGATATATGGTGAGAGAAGAAATAGGAAGGAATAAGTTGAGGGGAAGGGTGGGAATAAGAGCATGGAAATTTGAGAAAAGGATAGAAGAAAGTGGAGGGGGAGGATTGACGAGGAGATGCTAGGAGAAAGGGAAGAAAAAGAAGGAGAAGGATGTGAATTTATTAGGAAAGAAAGAAAGAGGAATTTTGGAAAAGAATGGGTGGAAAGGATAGAGAGATATAATAATTGATACGGGAAAATTAAAAAAGAGGGAATTCTAAAGTACTTAAAGAAGGGATGGACAGAGAAAAGATGGAGATAATTAGATTTAGATTGGAAACGAAGTAAGAGGGAGAAGATATTGGGAGGAGGAGGATAAAAGATATGCTTTGTGAAGGAAAGAAGAAGACTTGAGAACATATTTGGGAGAGATGTACAATAGAACATGGATAGGAAAAGAAGGAATGCAAGATAACTTCCAGGTAATATTAGGAGAAAGAAGGAAGAGAGAAGAATGGATGAAAGAAGCAGAAAGGGGAAGAATGGAATATGAAGGACAGTAGGAAAAAAATGATGAAGAAATGGAAGAATGAATGGAGAGAGTGAGAGAGGGAGAGGGAGAAAGAGAGAGAGTAAAAAATTAAGCAACCTTAGTAGTTATTTTTGCGTTATTTTGCGTAACGGAGCGTGGTCTATGAAAGAAAAGGATATATGTAATCATATCTTTGATACTGTAAATTAGTACTAGGTGGGGTGAAAAGTAACCTCCTTGGGAATGAAAAAAATTTTTTTCTTATGCAGAATCTCGCCCAAAATATGGCGTGTTCGCTCAGTACTAATCTTTGTAGCATCTGCTAGCTCGCGCACCTTCACTTTCCGGTCAGCCAACACCATTTCATGTATTTTTTTGACATTTTCCTCGGTAACCGCATCGGAGGGCCTGCCGCTGCGGACTTCATCGGTAGTGGAGTTGCGGCCGAAACTCTCGAAACCAATATTTGACGGTGTAATCTGACGGAGTATTAGCCACATAATATTTATCCAACTTTTCTTTTGTTTCCTTCGCCGTTTTTGCCTCTCAAAAAATAATGTTTTATGAGAGAACGAAAATCGTTTTCGCAAACACGTCAACAACAATCAGCTCTCAAAACAAAACTAAGGGCAGTATCGCACTGCCACTTGGCATGTCTGCCTAAATATGAACGGACTACAAGGCACCATAAACTTTTTTGCAGTAGTGGCGCATTCTGGCGGTCAAGGAGGTTACTTTTCACCCCATCTAGTAATTAGAGTTGTAATCTTTAATAGATGTAACATAAGGATTAAGGAGAAGCGGAAGTTCTTGTAACTTCTATGGGGAAACAATAAATATATATTCATTCATATTGTCTCTGAGGATGACTCAAAAGTGAGCCGAAACATGTAAGCAGATTAATTATTATTAAAGTTGCTTTGTTAACCGTTTAGTTTGCACAAGAATTACCGTGTTTGACTCTTATTGCCCTGTTATATCCAATCATTTTGTATCATTAAGAAGTATTTAGGAATTAATTTATATTTAGTAATGGGCTGTGAAAATGAGTCCTTCCCAATTTTCGTTTTTTCAATTTATTGGATCTGTATTTAGATTAGAAACAGTTAGATTGCTTAAATGAATTAAGTTACGTATTAAGTTAACGAAAAAGACTTTGTGCATTAGATTTATTAAATATTGCATCGCAAACATCTTATCATCTCGTTTGTATCGTTCGTATAATGTTGATTTGGAACTTTTTAGTTATAACTCATCAAAAAGATTATATTAGATATTAGTTTGTTAATAATATTCTGAAATTAGAATTAAATTATACTTATAGAGGAATAGACTTTCTTCATACACAGTTATTCCGACTCACACATGATATATCTCGTTGTTTACCTATTAACATCTGTAATTTCTTTTTTAATAGAGAAGAAAGATCTTTCTATTTCTTTTATATGCGTGAAAAAAGTAGAATTGATTTTTAATGTAACTGGTTATTATTAAAACAAAAGAAGGAATTGTCAAAAAATAATTTTAAAGATATCAAACCTATTTGCTATTATCAGAAAAAAAAAATGGATGAGGATGTTGAACTATGTAGTAATAAGAAATTAAAAAATGATTATTCATTGTATTTATACCCAGATCAGCTCAATTCTACTAACACGACAGTTAATGAAATATATATTGAACCCCAGATCTTTTCCCTTTTCCATCATTTCCCTCACCAAGAAATGAGTGATTCGTGGATCTGTTATCCGTCTCTATACTTCAAAATATACAAAGTTTTCTACTGGAGAGCTGGGAGAGAATTTTGTCTTGCCGTATTGAAAATAAATCGCAGCTAATATTTGATTTCATTAAGTATATTGAAAATAATAAATATAAATTACTTATCGATAAGCGGATCTCGGTTTCCAATCATTCCCTTCCCATATTGAACAGTCTCGCGTCGTCTCCCATACAGCATAATGAAGTGGAAAAAATTATTAAATTTAACTAAAGAAACTAAGCTTTTTATTAAAGAAATAAATAATAATATCATTTTTATGGTATATCAAGCTGATCAAGGGCAATGTCGTGGTTTTGGATGATAAAATGTATGTATCAAAAGTGACTGAGATGTTCCAGGATACAGAGACGTATGAAGTCATTAAAAGAGATCCCATAAAGGGAATTGTTACAAGTTTACGGAGAATGCTTGTGAAGTAGAAGGATGCGGATTATACATATATTCAATTCAAAATACAAGATGTTGCTTTGCAATGATGGAATACTTCCGAAAGCCTATGCCAAAGATACATAAACAGAATTGCCCTTTTCGTTTGATAGTTTCCTCATTGAATAATCCTCTTTATCAGTTAGCAGTTTTTCTACACAGCATAAGTATAAAAAATATCCTTAAAGCGGACAGTCATATAGAGAATAGTTTCCAAATTGTTGAAAAGCTCAATAGCTCTCATTTGAATAATGAACATATCTTGATTTCATTAGATGTGGTTAGTCTTTTTACTAACGTGCCAATTAATTATGCAATCGATTGTATTATTGGCTATATATAATTCTAGAATTATTGTTTACCGAAAGACGAATTTATTAAAGCTGTTGAATTTGTTTTAAACTTCACGTTTTTCACCTTTAATAATGTTATATACAAGCAAAACTATGGCACTTCCATAAGCTCTCCATTATCTCCCGTTATTGCTGATCTGAAAATGCGAAATTTGGAAAGTAGAATCTTGTGATTGATTCGATCATCGCTATCCTTTTATTAGATATGTAGACGATATAATTATGACGGTACCTATCACTTTGATTGATTCGATTCTTAACATTTTTAACTCTCAGCATCCGAGGATTCAATTTATCATGGAGGTCGGTAACGATTGGTTAAACTTTTTAGATATTATTTTAATTACAATAAAATCAAATTTGATTGATACAATAAATTAACGTTTTCGGAGAGATACTTAAATTTCTTGCCTTATCACTATGTCACTCGATTTCTCATAAGAAAAATACAATTACCAGTTTGGTAGATAAAGTGATTTTACTTTCGAATCTTAAATTTCATCTTGATAATTTTTGTTTTGTAATTAAAATCTTGTTGGAGAATGATTATCCATTAGAATTCATTTTTGATAATATTAATAAACGCAATTGAAAAATATTATTAATTTTAAGAGAAAGAAACGATAATGATAATATCGAAAGCGCGGGCTTTCATAGTTTATTGTTCCTTACGTTCCAATGTTTTCCAAGAAATTCAATAGACTAAACAGCAAAGATACTAAAATATCATTTTACAGTGTTAGTAAGTTGCATGAATTCATCAAGGTATATAAGGATCCTCTTCCGCATGAAAAGAAATCTAATGTGATGTACAAGATCTGTTGCAAAGATTGCGATGCGAGCTACGTGGAACAAACAAAGACAGCTGAAGATGAGAATAGCTGAGCACAGTCATATTCGGTGGAACACAACCATACATTCGGTCAAAACTAACCACCGATTGGAAGAGGTCCACGAGTTCGATTGGAAAAATATTGCAATTTTAGATGAGAAATCGCAATACAGAAAGAGATTGGTGTCAGAGATGCTACACATCAAGAGAAAGACACGTGGCCTCAACCTGCAGACAGACTTGGAGAGCTATCTTGGTAGACTTCTTAAGGCCTATTTTCCAATTGTAGACGGACTATAAATTTCGGAGCGTTGTTATTGCCAGTTAATCAATCTACGTTCTCTGTTACATTAAGATTAAATTATTAAAGATTCAGTTTTGATTTTGATGTCCGTCTGGATTATAATTAATATTAGAATTTTTTTCTCTTCTTTTTTCTTTTTCTTTGCGATTAACGTTTTAGGTGTATTCAAAGTTATTCATTAATATAATTGACACTAATTCGCTGGATGATCAAAGACTGGTTTTTAATTAAAAATAGAATTTAAGTATAAAATATATTCGTAACATCTAACTTTGACTGTTCGGCATTTTTTACTTTATTCGATTTATTCATACACGGTCATTCTTCTTATAATGTTTATACACCTGAATAACGTGTTCTCTCTATACATAACAGTAATTGCGCGGAATATTTCCGAAGCCTCAGTGGTCGAGTTGGCTAAGACACTCTTCCCGGCAAGTTGAGAAGTCCCAGATTCGAACCCTGGCTGAGATAATATTTTTCGCAATAAATTTCTTTCCGTTTTTTAGAGGTTTTATTTAGAGGGGGTTATTAAAATGTTTCATAATGATTGTGTTGAAAGTCCGACAATTATCGGCGCGCAATCACATTTGGAACAAAAAATTGATTAAATATATTCGTAATATCTAACTTTGACCGTTCTGCGTTCTTTATTTTATTTGATAGAATTTAAGTGTTTGCGATATGGTGAATGTTTTAGTGAACTACCTTCTATTATTTTACAATAAATCGTTTTTGCTCCGCGAACAAATTTACCTTTTAATAATTTTAATACATTTTAGATTGTTATTAAAATTCGTTTTTATATTATAGTTTCCGTTAATGAGGCTCACTGAAATGAATTAGTTTGTAAAAAAATTTTTTGTAATTACAACATCATATTGTCTCCAAGGATGGCTCAAAAGTGAGACAAAACATGTAACCGGATTAATTATTATTAAAATTGTTTTGTTAACCGTATTGGATTGCACAAGAATTATCGTGCTTGACTCCTATTGCCCTATTATATCCAACTATTTTGTACCATTAAGGAGTCTTTAGGAATTAATTTATATTCATCACTGATATCATCTATGTATAAACATGGAAAATAAGTAAATAGAGCATCTCATCGAAGCATCTTCTTCCGAGTTATCTTATGATAAAAAAAATTTTGAATCTTTAACAAATATGTCTTTATCGCACGCTTTTCAGATTACAATACGGACTAATACGGATCGTTAAATCGGAGCTGACAGCTCACTGTTATTTGCTTTGTGATTAAGCAGAGCCTGTGGAGGCATTTGTTACAGCAGAGATTAATGTGACGGCTCTGAAAAATGCGTTTTCGTCGCGCGCGAGACGCTCTGCATCCTTAGCCGACTGCGGTTGCTAATGAGGCGAACGATTACATCGGGTGCTTTTACCGGGCGCTCAGTGTTTGCCGGCTTCTTGTTTCCGCCGTCCACCATGAAGAAATCATGACAAGCAGCTCCTTGAGAAAACGTTTGTCTCCGAGACAATGCGCGCGCGATACCGTACCAGGTCGGAATGTGGAATGTACAATTACGAGAATAACAGCATGGTTGTTTGTCTCCTCCTAGATCCTTAAAATAGGATGATTACAAATAACGCTCATTTCGAGCAGGTAGCAAGAAGGGAGAAGAATGCAAGGATGAAGAAAACAGTGGAAAACGGACTATGTTTTTCTCACGTAATTAGCCGTGAGAGAATTCTTCGGATAAACGAAGGAAAGATAAGGACAGGGCGATTCTTCCGAGATGGGCAGAGAAAATAATTAACCTTACCGTTTTGCTATAGCACGAAAGTGCCTGGTCTTACGGATTCTCGCGTCGACGTTTAAAGGCCGTAATAAAAGAAACGAGACGCGCCTTCGTCCCGCGAAACGAGAGACGCTTTTTTCTCCAGTAAGGGCGTACGGAAAGCGTCAGAGGAGAGCTCAAGTGGAATTTAATTCGACAAAACAGCCACGCATACCGACTTCGAGGCATTCGAGTCGTCGGCGATTTTCTTCGAGTACATTTTTAAGGAGTAATATACGACGAAACGACGAGAAAATAAATGTGAATGAATTATGAATACCAACTGTTGTGAAATTATTTCTTTCTTGCGACGTGTTTCACGAAGATTAGTAGATCAGGCCAAAGGGAAAAAGATATAATGTGTATGGACTTAATTGCATATTTGTCGATTAATGTAAAATATGAAAATAAGATGAGGTAGTTGAAAGAACAATTTAAAATAATTTATTTACAATAATAATTGTGCATATTAATAGAGGAAAAGGTGGTAATTTCGGCTCATGTAATTAATGTGGACCCTACTTAAAATTCTGTTGTAATTAATACCATCTCTTGCAAAAAATGTTTAACGTATTCTTAGATAGGTATCGAAGTTGTAAATGACAATTGCTATCGACCTTTTTGTTGATAATTGGTGTCTATTACGAAGTATAAGTTTTTTCGTGTAACTTTCAATGACAAATTTAATGTAATTTAAAACGTTTAAGTAATGAATTTATACTCTATTTACTATTTATATATTAAATTAATTCTTCAGATACCATTTTTTATTTTAAAAAGATAAATAAATTTGAATACTATATTTTTGTTAAGACATAATTAAATATAAATTTTATTAATGTTTCTCTAAATTAGGTTCCTCTAAATGAATAACGTGGACCCTAAAATTTTTAACGAAAACAACGTTTTTCGTTAAAAAAATCTTTGTAGTTGTCAATTTAAAATGATTTTAAGAAGTCCCTAAAAATATCTGAGATGCGGGAAAAAAAGTGTTCGTAGTAAACATTTATAAGAATAGGATCAATACAAGAGTATTGTCAAAAGAACGTATTCATGAAAATATAAACTTCTGAATTTGATCTCAATATATTCAGAATTTTCTACGAATTCAAGCTGTTTGGATTTCATAGGAAGTTCAAATAGAAAAAGATTCTGTAAAAATATTATAGAGGGGACCCATTTTACCATCACGTTCAAATAGTTACACATTATAATGTCTTTTTTTTATTTAAACAATTTTTGCATTTTATAAACTGCTTTAATAATTTTAAGTGTGTTTTATAAAATTAAATTATTAAATTATCGTTTGTGATATCATTAACTTACATATATTAGGTGTTGGAATTAATTCGTAGCGTTTTTAATGAAAGAATGTTATTTATTTCACATGAGCATTAAAAAATACATTAATGAAAGTACTTCCCATCACTTGTAAAACGCTACGAATTAATTCCAACACCTAATAATTAAAAAATAAAAAATTAAAAATTAAGAAAACGAAATGGAATCTTATATTATCCGTTTTTTACTCTATTAATTGTATTTATAAATTTGGTTATTTTTTATACGATCTATCGTCATTATACAATAAAACATATTGTATAAAATTCATGAGACAGGCGAAAATAATGATATCGGATCTTTATTTAGTTCTAACGAAAACTATTGGTTTAAATTTGACTTTAAAATAATTTCTGGGATAGCATTGCGGTCTCTCGGATAGACATACGGAGTAATATTTAATTCATGACTATTCACCAAACAGCACGCGGCGCGCGCAGTTGGAAAGTTTAGCAACCAGTTTCGAGTTTATATACGCGAACGGAACGCGACGAGAGTCAAAGTGAAGCATTTCGTATGGAAGAAGAGTCTCAAAGAGAATTGCATGTAATGTGCAACTTTGTCGCGGATTGCAAAATGCCTCTAGCGATGAGGTATTGATAGATAAATACAAAAGCCTCGTCGACTTCGATTTTATTTTCATTTACATGGAAGAAGCCCTAAAAGCCCTTAAACGATATTGCTTTATAATGTCAACATCATTAATTCAACTGATATAATCACGTTCCAAGAATATTGTATTATTCATTGAATTTCTTTGAAAATCTTATGTATCTTGATTTCTTTTATTTATTTTTGATATTTTAATTTTGCTTCAACTATTACTTTTATGTTTTACACAATATTACAATATAAAATGTGTACCTACACAATAGTCACTTAAAAAAAATTGCTATTGTTATCAATTTAACAATTTTCCCCAATTAAAAATAATTATTTCATATCATAGTATATACGATTACAACATCTTTCTTTTTAACGCAACGTTCGTCTTATTTCACTTCGACGGAATATCTCGACGTCGGTGATTGTCGTTAAAGCTTGTAATTAGAAACCTCATCGTCTCTGACGACGCAATCATGTTGGGAGTGCTCTCATGTGTTTCTTTTTCCAGATTGTGGCAACCGCGGGAGTAAGAAAGAGCGGTCCACGTAAGAGATCGGCACGTGACTAGAGTTTTATAGGGCGCAGTGTGTTGCAGAGTTAAAGCAGGTATTTCAACCCGAAACCCGGACGCCATCGACTACCTCAACTTCACGCTGCGCTTTGTCTCTGATTTCCAGCGAAAGCATTCTAGAGTTATGAAATCCCGGAGACAGAGGAACTCCGTATTCTTTCCGGACGGTGATTCAATATCTTTCGTGGCTGGAGAAAGGCCGTGTCGTATGAAAGCGGAAGAACGGAGAAAAAAAGAGGTACCATGAAAGAATAAGAGGGGAAGGGAGAGTGGCGAGAATTGGATTTTCGCGTTTCCCTAAAGCTGATGTGATATTATCCATCGAGGGGGCGGGCACTTCGCGAGTTACTAGGATCAGCTGCTAAGTCTCTTTACGACGCGCGAGTTATTGCTATAGTGGTACAAAATGATTTCTTGGTAGGAGATGTATTGACTCTGATCTTCCTTTGCGTTACGGCATAGCATGCGTTGCGTGGATTAAGTATATCGTAACAATGATTAAAACTGCAAATTTTTATGAAAAAGAAAGTTAACACCATAATAAAGAAAATAGGTATGCTGTTGTGCAAGAAGATGATTAATCAATGAGAATGCTGTTGTGCAAGAAGATGATTAACCAATCAGGATGACCGACCATATTAATATATCAGCGTTTTTTCTATAATGCTTAAAATATTGCGCAGGTATATTTAAATAAGGAAATGATAATTAATGATTTTATTTTGTAATTAATGATTTTTTTTTTTGAGAACTACTATTGTGACTTTTTATTATCAATAATTATTAATAATTTAATTATTATTATAAATCTCCTCTAATTAATAATAATAATATTATTAAATTATTTATACGAAATTTATGATTATTTATATGAAAAGAAAGGATAAAGATAAATAAATAAAATACTATATCAGAATTTATTTAAAAAAAGACATAAATTATATAAAAATTTGTAAATATTAATAACATTTATTTTAAATATGTCTACCACTTTTGAGATTAACTCCTTGCCATAAGCTTTCATCCATTTTGCACAATATCACTGCCTTTTGGAAACAAAAACTTTATTTTTTTTATTTTTGCATTTTTACTGCGATTTTTACACCCCTTAATGCTGTTTGCCACCATTTTTTACAAAAAATATATTACAAGTGATACGTCAATCTCTCCCTCTCTCCCCCCCTCTCTCTCGCTCTCTCTCTCCTCTCCCCCTCCTTTCCCCTCTTCCCCTCCTCCCTTCCCCTCCCTTCTCTCGCCGCTCTCTCTTCCCATCTCCTCTCTCCTTCTCTCTCTCTCCCCCTTCTCCCTCTCTCTTTGTTTTCTTTTCTATCATGGAAGGCGACCAATGCCATATATGCATTGCACAAGAGATCAAAATTTGGTATCTCACGAGCATACCTCTTCTTTATTACATCATGTAGTTAACACAGACCAAGCATACCGGCCAAGCACTAATTGATCGTATTATTTTCGAAATTTATTAAGGAAAACGTGAGATTTGTGATAAGACATGTTATAGAAATAGAATGTGTGTTTCAGTAAACTTTTTGAAGATAAAATGTAGATTATCTACCAGACGCTACCAGAGTACTTAACTTTATTTAGGTTATTTCTGTATTACTTTCAGTAATACTCGTCATGACTCCAAGAAGCAAATCAAGAACTATAGAAATTCATTACCCACGGCGTATTGTTCTAAATTGAAGATGTATGTATTACTTATTGTCAGCCAAATGGCTGATACTTTAATAGATATAAGAATTAATGTTATTTAAAAGTTGAAATATAAATATAATGTAATGGAAATATAATGGAAACGTAAAACTAATATCATTTTCGAAATCAAAGGAATATCAGCGCAAGAATATTTTGTCCATTAATTAATTCCTAGTCAATTAGCCATCAATCTCGAAAAAATAAACTTTTACGGTTTACTAATTAAAATTCTCCCGGATTAAAAAATTAAATCTACTATTCATCAAAAAGATGCCGGAGCAATGTCCTGCAGATGCATGGATTGTGGATGAAACTGTATGAATCAGTAGAAACAACCGTAAATGCATCGAATAATCTCGGTGTCAATGTGAAACGTAAATCGTTTCCGGGACGATCATAGTGTCTTTGGCTCTCGATAGGATTAGAAATCCTGTGCCTGACTGGGCTTATACTGCGTGACTATTAACTGACTTGCAAATTGCTCTTATCCAGTTTCCCCGTTAAATGTGCACCGTCGACGAACGGCGATATGCTCGTTCGCCAGCCGAGCGATATCCGGCCGAGATTAGTTGACTTCTGTACCGTGGCGCGCGGAACCGAGAGTTAGACGGATAGGATAATCCGATAATTCCATTAACCCGCATTGTAATACTATAAAGTTTCGCCTTAAACCGCCACGCGACCATCACCGTCATCTTCGGCGACCTCGACGGCTGTCGCGCCGCTCATTCCGTCGAAAATTACATTCCATCGCACCATTGCACTATGTCAAGCATCATAAAGATTAGCCGTATTAGTATCTTCTCAATATTAATCATCGCTCTTCGTCGTTTTTTTATTATAACTAGCTAGGGGCAATAATGAATACATTAGCGTATAATACAACGAATGCGAGGAAATGACATATAGTTTGTAATGGAACAGATAGTATTTTAGTGTTCTTTCAAATTAGATTTGTTGTAAATTATTTTTATATGTATGTTGGATTTTTTTAGTTGAATAAGAATTTATATTATGCTTTTTGTGTTTTTTAATATTCAACAAAAGCCGTTTTTATGAATCCACACACACACACACACACACACACACACACCGCGCGCGCGTGCGCGCACACGCATGCACATTTATTTATTCATTGATATCATCCATTTCAATAAAGGTGGATATTTGAAAGAATAAGATTGAAGGAATATGAAAAATGTCTTTAGTATTCTCTCTCATCTTTTCTTTATTAATGTTATATACCTAAAATGAGCTGACATGTAGTTTTGTTCATTGAAACATTTTTATAAATAATACTAATAATATAAGATACATTATATAAATATACACATATATATAAATAAATAGTATTAAATTACATCTAAGTTTAGTTATTTTTAATCATTTCTATAAGTCATTGCTCCTACTCAGTATGTCGTTAAGTTAACTGAAACGATGGAATTAAATAATTTAACTCAGGAAAATATTAAATTTGACTCAAAAGTTTATTATTTATTAAATACAAGCATACTTTAATATGAATGTTACTTACTTTGAAATTAATAACAGAAATAGCTTAATTTATACTTTGACATATATGAAAGTTAAAAATAACAAAACGTTATTTAACTCAAGAGATTGAATTACTATTACTCCTTTGATATGTGACAGTGTTTAAATATAATATTAGATAAAATTAGACATAAAATTAGTATCTCGTAGTACTGTTTTATGTAAATGTAACTACATTTTTAAATATGTTACATAATACTAGCTTCGCAATCGCTTTGCAATGTTACTTCAATGCAAGTGATCAGTTTGAAATGGTCAGAAGAATATCAAAAAGAAGAATCGTTCACTCTCTCTCTCTCTCTCTCTCTCTCTCTCTCTCTCTCTCTCTCTCTCGATTTTATTCGCTCATAAGTTACAAATAAACAATCTTGATTTATGACCAAAGCTAACTTTTAGTGGATTTTGCTGAAGTCTTCTCATCTCATTTACGATTAAGTTGGTGTCATTGCACATGGCCTCTTTCTGACAAATGTCTCGATGATTTCATTGAAACTAATATTTAGAACTGATTCTTCGCACCTACTTTTTCTGTTTATTCTTCGTCCGTTTCAAAAGCATATCTGCGACGGTTAACTCTGAAAATGACGGAGTATATCTGGGAGATCTGTATTCAAGTGCTGCATCAGTCTGAGATCAAGCTTTGGCTAAATTCGAACGAATTCAAGCCGGCCAACTCGGTAATTCGTTCCCGATGATTCTACTTTTACTTTGTCGCGAGCGTCACAATTTCCTTCTTGTTAGGCAATAAAATTCAACGAAGAAGCCGGACTTGAATTTTACGAAAACCGTTTTTGTTATTAAAGAAGTTGCTAAAGAGAAAAGGAGAGAAAAACATATTATAGGTATAATTCATATTACAATTGATAACATCTTATAGTAAATCATGAAAAAATTTTCATCTTAAAGACCGAAAAAAAATTTATAGATATAATTTATAATCAATTAGTGGATTTAGTAGTGTTGTATTTTTTCATAAATGTGAAAAATACCTATATAAAATAATCAATGTATGGCTTAGTACATATTTTGTGTACTGCTCTATTTGCTGTTTATAGGTAATTACCCGGTAAATTCAACAGATAGCACTAAGTAAGTCATGCACTGACTTGATTGAATGAATTGATTGCATGAATTTATTGCTCAGTTCATTCTGTTATTGTTAGTAAAGCAATACGTAGAAAATCGTAACATTTTGGAGGTACCTAATTGCTTTCTATAACTATTAAGAAATAGTTATTAATTTCCAGGGTTGAGTAACGCATTATTTATAACGCCCATTATCATTTTCGTTACTCTTTTTCGATAACGAATAATTAACGATTTTACATTTCCCTATGAGTAATGTTAATGGTAACGCAGTTATATTTTTTTAGTAACAGTAACGTTTTGACTCATTACTTTTATCGTTACTTTATTTTTAGCGTATATGTCAGGCATGTTAGAGCCAATAAGTTTGTTCTTTCCAGCTGAATTGTTTGATAAACGCTTCCGTGTCCTGTATGCAAGAGCTAAAAATCCTATAATGCGGAGACTAATATATTTTCAGACATTGACAACAGCAATACTCACAAAAAATTTCATTTCTAAGAACCGAAAAATGAAAACATAAACAGCGAAATGATTAAAGTTAATTTATCTGCTTCCCAATTTAAACACAATACATATGGTATCTTTAAAGTAAATGATAAATGGTTAAAAAATCTTAGCAATGTTATTATAACATGGGAAGTCAAAGCGTTATTACTATTAGGAGTGAGAATTTCTGCTTGTCAACGTTCAACATTAGAAATACTATGATTGAATTTGTTAAACACACCGAACATAATTTTGTCAGATTAAAATTACTCAACATTGAAGAAACTATCCAGTAAGCAAGAAACATTTTGGAATATTTCAATAGTATTATACAATGTTACAATGTTGCTACAATGTTGTTGAAATGTTCCAAAATGTTTCTTGCTTACTGGAATAGAATTTTTTCTTTAGTCAAAGGGATAAAACGAGTATGTTAGAACATGCTCGTTTTATCTCTTTGACTAAAGGAAAGACTGATATAAAAAAGCGAATTTTTCTTTGATCACAATTACAAAATCTTTTGTTAAAAACAATCCACAAATTCTTTTTACAAGGGCGGATAAGAGCAATATAATGGTGGCACTTGACAAGACGGAATACGTGCAAAAAATGGAAATGTTACTGTGACACTGAGACTTATAAGATATTGACACACAATCCATTAATAAAATGATAACACAACTTAAGACTATTGGAAGGATGGAAGCAACGTGATTTCGTAACGAATTCTGTTCATAATAAATTAAACTCTTCTAACCTTGTTTCACCTCTTGCATATGGTCTTTCTAAAATACACAGAATAGGATATTCACTTCGTATTATAGTTTTTTCAGTAGGAAGTCCTCTCCATGATTAAGCCTCTTTTTTACATGACATAATTTATAAAAGCAGTAGTTAATCAGTAGTTAACAGTTTTTGTTAAAAACAGTTTTCACTTGACTAAACAAATTTCCAACTTGACAATCTCTGACAGCGAAGTTCTTTTATCCCTTGACGTGATTTCGTTATTCACAAATGTACCTATTGACTTGGTGATTAAAAACATGAAGAGGAGATAGTATCTCATTGAAAGAAACACGAGCATTCCCAAAAGGGAATTTTTTAAATAAGCTTTTTAAAGCTTTAGAATTAGTTCTCAATTCAACATATTTTAGCTTCAATGATAAATTTTACAAACAGATTTTTGGTGTACCGATGGGTTTACCCATTATTATCATCCATTGTATCGGATATAGTTAAGCTAGAAATGTAAGCATTACAGGATCTTTTAATTTCACTATCCTTTTATGTGAGGTATGTTGACATTGCATTAACATATAATGCGTCACACATTGATACACTTATGAACACTTTTAATTCATACCACCGCAGATTAAAATTTACAATTGAAATGGGCGGGAACAAGTTAAACTTTCTTGTGATGTTAATTTAATTAGGAAAGGAAATTCTCTTATTCATAATTGGTATCACAAATTCACATTTTCTGGTCGTTACTTAAATTAATTTTCTAGTCATCCTTTATGCCAAAAAGTGAGAACAATCGTTGGATTAATAAATAGAGTTCTTTTTTTGTCCTTCCCTTTTTTCCATCAAGAGAACTTCGAGTTAATAATTAAAATTCTTATAATCAACAGATACCCGTTAAAACTCATATTCACTGAAATCAAAAAAAGGTTGTCAAAAAAATTTAAACAAATAAATGACTAAATTAACACACCTAAAGACAAGACAACGAACAATAATGAAGGGAAAATTAATCACAGATTTTTTACAATACCGTTTATCCCATTTTTATCGAAAAAAATTAAAAAATTGTTTTTAAAAGACTCCGTAATACACATGGCATACAAGGGGATTAATAATCTTAAAAATCATCAGAGATCATAAAGACCCATTCATCCCAATCTATCTCGAACAAATATTGTATATAAAATTGATTGCTGAGATTGTGAAGCATCGTATGTGAGCCAAGCAGGTAAATGTTTGAAGACGCATAAATGACTACAGGAATCAATTGGAATATGACTCAACATTCTGTAGTAACTGAACACAAAATTAATCATCATGAATTTGATTGAGGAAATAGCAAGATATTAGGTCCAAAAAAAGGGTACTTAATAAAAGATTGATTTCGGAAATGATCCATATAAAGCAACAAAGTTTAAATTTACAAAACGATACTTATTCTTTGGACTCACTATACATGGATTGCGGAATCGTGACGTGTTTTTCCCCTGCTATTCTTAGTTTTATTTATATTTCAATAACTACATGACTTTATTATTTTGACTTTAACCGCCGACACCACAAGACCTTTACGTCGAGTCGTGAGAAACATGTAAGTTAATAAAATTAAAACTCAGACAAATAATTTAAGCAATTTTTAATTTTTTTCTTATGAATAACTATATAAAAAATCTAACAATTTGATGAGCAAGGTGGCTTTACCACTTGACACAATGTATACGACATCACTTTTATTTTATATAAGTTTTTATAATATAATTGTACAACTTCAATATTTATGATAATCACTTGACTATTCATTACATAGCAAATTAGCATTTGGATAAAGAAGAACGGACGAATTTGTCGTGTTTCATCACCCTGAAAGGTTTATTATTGTACTGACAGTAATTATATTTTTACATAAGTTTACTCATATAATTTAGATTTAATGAAACATAAATTTTAAAAACAGTTCTTTAATGTTCATGTGACTTCCAAACAAAATAATATATATAACAAAATAATATATATATATATACAATATGCTTAGGTTAGCCATGCTGGTTCTATTTTACAAAGAGTTTATTCTTTTTAGTTAAACAACATATTGTGCCGAAAGTATAAATGAAATACACTATTATAAAGCTATAATAATAAAATGAATTATGAAAATAACCGGGTTGATTTATGAACATTACTTTATAAAAGCAATTCGTTACAATTGCTATTCTTTTTTCCGAAAAATTAACTTGTTACCATTACTCGTTATTCGAAAAGTAATCGTTATTTTTTTCGTTACTTTTTCGTTGCTCATAAAATATATTATATAAATTTTTATGGTAAATATATAAATAATAAACGCTAAGACTTTATTTTCTAATAGAGAAATAAGGCTTAAAATCTAATATCTAAATGTATGTGTATTTATATGTATCTATTAGGGTGGGCCGAAAAGAAAAAAAATATATTGAAAATTGATTAGCAATATCCCCCAAAAGTTAAATATGGCCTTCAATAATGATTTGAGTAAAATTTCAGTGAAATCGATTAATATCTTCAGATTGCCCCTCGACTTTGAAATTAGTATTTATATATTTCTTGGATACATATATCAAAATTCGAAAAAATATTTAAATTTCAATACAATTTGATACTACCTGTTCTTTTTTGGTCGCTAAAATGAATCCGAGATCAGAAGTTCAGAATTCAAAATGATGGATCTATGACGATGGATAATATGACGACAAGCAACGGGTAACTAAAAAGTCCAGGACTGGTGAAACATCTGATCAGTCCGACCTTGGTGACATCAAAGTCACATCGATTTTTTTTAAATGTCACTCTCTATAATTCCAAAATCTAATAGCTGATGTCAAGAACTTTCCAAAACACTATAATAAAATCATTTTTTATTGAGTATTTTTCGGATTATTAAGAATTTATTAGGACGCTCGCCCATAAAGCAAAAGATTCGAATTCGACTTCCAGCCGAGGTAATATTTTTCGCAATAAGAATTAATTATTTACAGATTTTAATATGTCACTCAGCAGAGTATTAAGATTGTTCGAAGATGCGAAAAAGCATCAAATTGTTAAATTGTTAGTCAATTTAATTCATAATATTATTGCGATAGTTTAGTAGAGTTAGCGTTTCAAGACTGAAAAATCATTTCGACACGCGTTTCAAAGGACTACATACGTGATATATAAATTCATACAGAATCGTGGAAACGTTTAAGATCCAATTAAACCGTTTGAGGAGATGCTAAACCGATTACCAAACTTAATCGAGGTCGAAAGTATAGACTATTTTAATTGCAAATTTGATAATAGTAACGTCTTTGATTCATTTCTTACATTATATTGTATATAATTCTGTCTTGCTCAAACTCATACATCTGTCCTTATCCAACGTATGCCAGTACGATCTATCGCAAGACCATGCAACTACTACTGGAATTTCGGCTCTGTTGACATTCCCAGTCTTCGCAAATTATTCGTATACACATATTTTCCACTAAGTGAAAAAACTTTTCTTTTAGACTTTCAATTTCAGTTGTACAAACTCGCTATCGTTCGTTCCAGTAATATGAACTCAGCTTATTTTTAAGATATGGATTCCAAAATTCTTATATCAAGCAAATATATACCTGAGGTGATAGCTTTATGAGCTAAAAGTAAGTGAACTTTAACTTTTTTTTTTTTATTTTCTCATCGAGTGCAGCTGAGGTCCTGTTTATGCGTACTTTAATTCTGTAATAACAATTTCACAATCCGTAAATCCAATTCAGAGATTTTTCATTAAGTGTGAAAATGTCAGTAATAAAACCTGCTTTAGCATTTCCTTAAGGCAATGAGTTCTATAGTTTGTATTAAAAATTCATTTTTATGTAAAATGAAAATAAGAAATGCAAGATCCAATAGTCTCAATCTTGACAAATGTTATCTAGGACATGATCCTAAAAAATATTCAAGAGATTTGTTTTAGTCGTTGGTCGGATACATTGCGTAATGCTAATGCCGGTGGTAGTGTAACTGTCGAGCCTTATAACTCGAAAAATCCCCAATGAAAAATAACTTTGTTATAGTGTTTTGAAAAGCTATTGACATCGGCTATTAGATTCTGAAATCGAAAATAAGATGTGTCGTTTAAAAAATTAATGTGACTTTGAGCTGACCTAGGCTATGCTACTCAAGATCATTCTGATTAAATTAGTGAATATATCATTTAAAATCCTTTTACACAAATGCTTAGTTTTCGAGATATTTCACTTGTCATGGATTTTTTACTTACCCTGTATGTCGTCATATTGGATCTCCATTTTGAAATATGTACTTCTGAGATCAAATTCGTGTTTAGCTCCTAAAAAAGAATAGGTAGTACCAAATTGTAAAGAAATTTAAATATTTTTTCGTATTTTGACATATGTATCCAAGAAATACACAAATATTAGTTTCAAAGTCAAGGAAAAACCCGAAAATATTAATCAATTTCAATGAAATTGTACTCAAATTATATTAAAGTTTAAAGCTAATTTTTGAGGGGTATTGTTAAGATTAAGAAAAAATTTTTTTTGGCCCATCCTAATATAGAGGGTGTTCCAAAAAACAAATTTTTCGCACAGAAGCAGAATGGACTAAATTGAAAAGAAAAGTCCTCTACTATTTCACAATTTTTATAATAGTCGACACAATATTAATTATTAAAAATTGTTAAAAATTAGTCTTCAATAATTTTTTCAATTCTGTTCGAGAGTGAGGCGCGAGAGCGAGAAAGAGAATTTGCTGGAAGGTGTTTTAGCTAAAGCATCGCCTGTGAGACGCTCCGCCGCAAAAAACCCGCCGCGTTCGACTTACGCGAATCTTCGACCACAAGTCGAACGCGACGGGTTTCTTGCGGCGGAGCGTCTCACAGGCGATTTCACTTATTGCGGAGCGTTAACTCTGACCGAAAAAAGGCTAAGAAGGAGCATCACTGTTCGATTCTGCCTTTTATCTATTTTGTAGAACAAAGGTTTTCCTTTTCAATCGCCTATGAGATTCTCGAAAAATTATAAAAGTTGAGGTAACCCTATGATTCGGGCAGCGATTGGCAATTCTCGATTGCAATGGCCAAGCGGTACGCTATTGCCATGCGCGCCCGCCAAATCAGGAATTCTGATTGGGGTATCAACGTTACGCGTTTCGCGTCTCGCGAGCGCGCGTGCGCTGTGACCGATCCGAATTTGATTGCCGTTTTAGATTGGAATTTGTACGTATGACATGCAGTTTTGATTATATTTTTTGACTTTATCAACAAGGTGATTGTCAAGTTTGTTTTTTGGAAACTTCTAGTAACATTTGAAATTGTTCTAGAAGCTTCTAATTCTATATGTCGCACGTACACCGAATCTGCGAAAATTAGTTTTCGGATGCATTTCGAACAAATTCAAATACTATCAACTTCACAAAAAAACTACAAAAGGCAAAAATTGTTTGTTTTTTTCTCATAGAGCTCTAAGAATTTTTTCAGAATTTTTTATCACTTTCTAATACTATATTTTCTTATTTTTACCAATATGAGAAAATACATTAAAAAATTCTGAAAAAATTCTTAAAATTCTATAAAAAAAAGTAATTTTTGTCTCTTGCAATTTTTCTGCAAAGTTAATAGTATTTGAGAAAAAAAATCATTGAAAGCCAACATTCAGTTACTTTTAGTAATTAATACCTTGTTAATTATTACGAAAATCGTAAAATGGAAAAGGACTTTTCGACTTAGTTTAGTCCGCTTTATTTGCCACGAGTGTTGTCGGTTGAATTTTTGAACACACTGTAAATATATAAGTATATTCAAAAATGGTCGAGACCTCAGATTTTAAATGAGAAACCCTGGGTATGGGAAAAAGTTCGTGGCGGTTTTTTTAGTAAAATTCAAGTATTTTTGTTAGAGTATTAAAATCAATTTATTTAAACCAAATATACTCCATTATTTTCAATAATATTAGGTGTATGACTTTGCTCATTCGGTTTTCGTATAGATGGCTTTAGCGGTAAGTGGTGATCGAAATAAATAGATCATAGACGTCACATAATAAACTTGGGCATCTGTCAACATAATTCCATTAGAAACATTAGTCGATTTGTGTCTGCATCATAAACTTATTCTCGATTGAAAATGTCAGTTTACGAGCCAAATTCTTGTCATTTGCGGGAGGTTTTAATTTTCTGCTTCAATATGAAAAAATCTGCGGCTGAAGCTCATCGAATGCTTTCAAATATTTATGATGAAGCCGCTATTAGTGAAAGAACGTGTCATAAGTGGTTTCAACACTTCAAGAACGGTGATTTTCACGTCGAAGACCAGCATAGCGGTGGAAGAGAGAAGGTTTTCGAAGATGCAGAATTGAAGACATTACTTGATTAAGACTCTTGTCAAAATCAAAAAGAATTGGCACGATCATTAGGAGTGACTCAATCAGCCATTTCAAAACGTCTCAAAGCCATGGGAATGATTCAGAAGCAAGGAAATTGGGTGCCGTACGAGTTGAAGCCGAGAGATGTTGAACGACGTTTGTTTGCTTGTGAACAGCTGCTTGAAAGGCAAAGACGGAAGGGCTTTCTGCATCGCATTGTGATTGGGGACGAAAAATGGGTTCATTACGATAATCCCAAGCGCAGAAAATCATGGGGAATTCCCAGCCATGCTTCCACGTCGACGGCCAAACCGAATATTCACGGCTCCAAGATCATGCTCTATATTTGATGGGACCAGCTCGGCGTAGTATATTATGAGCTGTTAAAACCGACTGAAACAATCACAGGCGATCAGTATCGAACGCAATTGATGCGTTTGAGCCGAGCATTGAAAGACAAACGGCCGCAATACAACGAGAGACACGATAAAGTGATTTTGCAGCACAATGCTCGACCCCATGTTGCGAAAGTGGTCAAGACATACTTGGAAACGTTGAAATGGGAAGTCCTACCCCACCCGCCGTTTTCTCCAGACGTTGCTCCCTCTGACTATCACTTGTTTCGATCAATGGCATACGACCTGGCTGACCAGCACTTCCGGTCTTATGAAGAAGTAAAAAATTGGATCGATTCGTGGATCGCCTCAAAAGATGATCAGTTTTTCGACGCGGGATTCGTATGCTGCCCGAAAGATGGGAAAAAGTAGTGGCCAGCGATGAACAATACTTTGAATCATAAATGTATAACCAGTTTTTTACAATAAAGCCTCGAATTTCGGAAAAAAACCGCATGAGCAAAGTCATACTCCTTATATTTTATAATATAAAACAAACAGTGGAATAGCTCAGTATCAGGCTCCTCGCCCTGATGAAGAGGACTGCAAGATTCACGAAACGTTGGCATTTCAAGAATGGATCTGGACACGATCTGGAGAAAACCCGCGATACGCATAATCTTTAAATATACGTTTATTTCACTTCAACTTATTGCATCATTCAGAGTGCAGCAATAAAAAACAGACTTTTGTTACAATATTTTAAAAGGCTGTTGATACCAACTATTTGATTCTGGCATCAAAATAGGGTTTCTCATTTAAAATCTGCGGTCCCGACCATTTTTGAATATTCTTATATATTTACAGAGTGTTCAAAAATTCAACCGACAACGCTCGTGGACCGATAAAGCAGATTAAACTAAGTCGAAAAATCCTTTTTCATTTTACCATTTTCGCAATAGTTAATAAGGTATTAATTACTAAAAATAACCGAATGTTGGCGTTCAATGATTTTTTTTCTCAAATTCTAACAACTTTACAAAAAAATTACAAGAGACAAAAATTGTTTATTTTTTTTTTACAGAATTCTAAGAATTTTTTCAGAATTTTTTAATGTATTTTTTCATATTGGTAAAAATAAGAAAATACAGTATTAGAAAGTAGATAAAAAAGTGATAAAAAATTCTGAAAAAATCCTTAGAATTCTGTAAAAAAAAATTCTATGAAAAGAAAATAAACAATTTCTGCCTTTTGTAGTTTTTTTATGAAGTTGATAGTGTTTGAGTACAAAATTATTGAAGACCAACTTTCAACAATTTTTAATAATTAATATTATGTTGACTATTGCAAAAATTGTAAAATGGTAGAGGATTTTTCTTTTCAATTTAGTCCATTCTGCCTCTGTGCGAAAAATTTATTGTTACTTTTGGAACACTCTCTATATTAAGGTGGGCCGAAAAAAATTTTTTCTTAATCTTAACAATATCTCTCAAAAGTTAACTTTAAACCTTAATATAATGTAGGTACAATTCCATCGAAATTGATTAATATTTTCGGTTTTCCCCTTGACTTTGAAAATAATGCTTGTGTATTTCTTAGATACATGTGTCAAAATACGAAAAAATATTTAAATTTCAATACAATTTGGTACTACCTGTTCTTTTTTAGGAGCTAAAAACACGAATTTGATGTCAGAAGTACATATTTCAAAATGGCAGATCCAATATGACGACATACAAGGTGAGTAAAAAATCCATGACAAGTGAAATATCTCGAAAACTAAGCATTACCAAAAGAAATGTTACCTACAAAAGTTGTGTAAAAGAGTTTTAAATGATATATTCACTAATTTAATCAGAATGATCTTGAGTGGCGTAGTCCAGGTCAGCTCAAAGTAACATTAATTTTTAAAACGACACAACTTATTTTCTTGAATATTTTTCAGGATCGTGTCCTAGATAACATTTGTCAAGATTGAGACCAATGGATCTTGCATTTCTTATTTTCATTTTACGTAAAAATGAATT
This sequence comes from Acromyrmex echinatior, assembly GCF_000204515.1. The sequence continues at coordinate 107,741 of NW_011627053.1, read as the reverse complement.
TTTAATACAAACTATAGAACTCATTGCCTTAAGGAAATGCTAAAGCCGTTTTTATTACTGACATTTTCACACTTAATGAAAAATCTCTGAATTGGATTTACGGATTGCGAAATTGTTATTACAGAATTAAAGTACACACAAACAGGACCTCAGCTGCACTCGATGAGAAAATAAAAAAAAAAGTTAAAATTCACTTACTTTTAACTCATAAAGCTGTCACCTCAGGTATATATTTGCTTGATATAAGAGTTTTAGAATCCATATCTTAAAAATAAGCTGAGTTCATATTACTGGAACGAACGATACCGAGTTTGTACAACTGAAATTGAAAGTCTAAAAGAAAAGTTTTTTCACTTAGAGGAAAATATGTGTATACGGATAATTTGCGAAGACTGGGAATGTCAACAGAGCCGAAATTCCAGCAGTAGTTGCATGGTCTTGCGATAGATCGTACTGGCATACGTTGGATAAGGACAGATATATGAGTTTGAGCAAGACAGAATTATATACAATATAATGTAAGAAATGAATCAAAGACGTTACTATTATCAAATTTGCAATTAAGATAGTCTATACTTTCGACCTCGATTAAGTTTGGTAATCGGTTTAATCTCCTCAAACGGTTTAATTGGATCTTAAACGTTTCCACGATTCTGTATGAATTTATATATCACGTATGTAGTCCTTTGAAACGCGTGTCGAAATGATTTTTCAGTCTTGAAACGCTAACTCTACTAAACTATCGCAATAATATTACGAATTAAATTGACTAACAATTTAACAATTTGATGCTTTTTCGCATCTTCGAACAATCTTAATACTCTGCTGAGTGACATATTAAAATCTGTAAATAATTAATTCTTATTGCGAAAAATATTACCTCGGCTGGAAGTCGAATTCGAATCTTTTGCTTTATGGGCGAGCGTCCTAATAAATTCTTAATAATCCGAAAAATACTCAATAAAAAATGATTTTATTATAGTGTTTTGGAAAGTTCTTGACATCAGCTATTAGATTTTGGAATTATAGAGAGTGACATTTAAAAAAAATCGATGTGACTTTGATGTCGCCAAGGTCGGACTGATCAGATGTTTCACCAGTCCTGGAGTTTTTAGTTACCCGTTGCTTGTCGTCATATTAGATCCATCATTTTGAATTCTGAACTTCTGATCTCGGATTCATTTTAGCGACCAAAAAAGAACAAGTAGTACCAAATTGTATTGAAATTTAAATATTTTTTCGAATTTTGATATATGTATCCAAGAAATATATAAATACTAATTTCAAAGTCGAGGGGCAATCTGAAGATATTAATCGATTTCACTGAAATTTTACTCAAATCATTATTGAGGGCCATATTTAACTTTTGGGGGATATTGCTAATCAATTTTCAATATATTTTTTTTCTTTTCGGCTCACCCTAATATATGCATATATATATATGTATATATGTATACATATTTTATATATATATATATATATATATGTATATATATACGTGTATGTATACATATGTTTACACATACATTTAGATATTAGATTTTGAGCCTTATTTCTCTATTCTTAGCGAAAATAAATTCTTAGCGTTTTTTATTTATATATTTACCATAAAAATTTATATAATATATTTTATGAGTGTCCAGAAAAAAGTAATGAAAAAAGTAATTACTTTTTGAGTAATGAGTAACGGTAACGAGTTAATTTTTCAGAAAAAAGGACGGCAACGGTAACGAATTACTTTTATAAAGTAATGTTCATAAATCAACCCGGTTATTTTCATAATTCATTTTATTATTATATCTTTATAATAGTGTATTTCATTTATACTTTCGGCACAATATATTGTTTAATCAAAAAGAAACTCTTTGTAAAATAAAACTAGCATGGCTATCCTAAGCATATTGAATATATGTATTACACACATTGAATGTAATGTTTTTTTTTGTATATTTGTTATTCTATTGTGCAAACTATGGATTTTAAATACATTTTGATAAACACATAGAAATAAGTAGATAAATCAATTGTTTGGAAAATAGTTCTGTATGTATTTTTACACGTTAATAGACGTACCAATATTGATAAAATAAATTTATAATTTTATAAAAGTAATATTGGGTCTGTTAAAAGTTCGTGTAAAGTGAGAAATAACGTTGGCCAAGAAAAAAATAACGCAATGTGAAAACTTATAACTGTCAGTATATTACATTTGAAATCAATAATAACAATAGATATTCTTTAATAGCAGAAGGCTGTTCGCAAACGTAAATTTTATTATTGTAAATAAATATAGAAAATATTAAATCAATGTTTAGCTACTAATGGTATAAAGCAAACACTTTTATAATAATGAAGGTAATTAATAAGAAGTTAATCGAGTATTGTTTGTTGCGAACAATATGGTAAATTAAAGTAAATGGCTTAAGGTTAGAATAATTAGCTTTAGTAACGCAAAAAAAATAAGTCTAATATAATGAATAATGAGAATCGAGTATTCGAATATTAATGTAAAATTGAATACCAAATCCATTTACATAAAGAGTTAATCGTTAAAATAAATAAGAATAGTGTCAATATGATTATACATAATAAGGCATGAACATGTATATTAATAACATAAACGTATCATAAATGATACATATTATACATATAAGCAAAATACATCAGAAACATGAAACATACATCACAGTAATTAAATAAAGATTAATTGAGCACAGTATATAGGATAGTTAGCCAATGAACTGGTCAATACATCAAAAATAAAATACAGGAACAGTCAGTTTACAAGTGTTGGCGCTTGTTAATGTAAGTTTAGCTCAGCCAGTTTAATATCAGCCCGTCGGCTTGGCGACGTGATTACAACGTTCCCGTGTCGCTGATGGGGACCACTGAGGGGGAGGGCATGCGCGCGACTATGCTGCGTCCGTGCGAATCCGTCATCTTCCTCGCCGTTTCTTGGCGCTTCTGTGTGCGACCGCTCTACCGTGTGCACGTGCGTGACCGGTGCGCAAGCCATTTTTTTTATTCTTTATAGTATGCGACGCGAGTGTAACTTAGATGTATTAAAGTATTTTCACGCAAAGCAAATTGCCTCTTTTTATTACGCGCTGCCGAATTCCTTCGGGTGTGACCACAAGGCAAGGCGACACAAATCGACAAGCCACAAGACACAAGTCTCCGACGAAGAGAAAATAGCGTTACACGTAACGCAACAAGAACACCGTGGTCCTTTCCCTAACATTGGTCCTTCGAGTCGGATACTCACGAATTCCGACAGACTTCGGAGTTCGGTGAATTGCCAAATACACAGATATCACATACACAGGTAGTTTATATTCATTTTCTGAGGCAACGTGCAAGCGTATAAGTCGCACACGATAAATACTCCATAAGCCTTATCTCAGGCATATATTGCGAGGTAAGAAAGTTCTTTTATATTCACAAGATCGCATTAGGCGCATCATATTCAAATAGACATCGATAACAAGATCTTTACTTTCGCTCACAAGAGTCGTCATATTGTCGTTCATCACTTTCGCTCACAAGAGCCGCCATATTGTCGTTCATCATTTTCACTCACAAGAGCCGCCATATTGTATGCTAGCACTCTCATAAGAGCCATTTTGTGTTTGTCAGAAGAAGCTAGATTCATGTATATCCGGCCATTTGCCACGCAGTCAATATCACGCATTACATTTAACGTTTCATAATAGAAACACTCCCATTAGCAGATGCAAAAATTAAGACAGCTCACATAAAATCCGCGGTTACACGGTTAAAGGCTTTTATCGACAATTTCGACGTTAACTGCAGATTGCAGCATGGTCTCATTGAGCGCAAGCAAAGATTATCGGAATTGTGGAATCACTTTGAAGCAGCTCAATTTCGCATAGAAATTCTCGAAAACGCAGATCCCTCGATCACTGACAAAAGAGTTCTCCATGAACAGTACGCGCAACAGCATGACAATTTTGAAGCTTCTTATTTCCAGTTAATGGCTTGTTGAGTTAATCGCTCTTATTGAGCGTATGGAAAAAACGCATCTCTGCCAACTTCATCAAACGTAAATGGACAAGCGGTGAGATCAAGGGAAACGCGTGTCAAATTGCTTAAAATAGATTTACCAGTTTTTGCAAGTACATATGACGATTGGTACGTGATGTCTTGAACGCTTTATAAGCGCGTTTCAGCTTATGTAGGTAAAAACCTAGAAATTTTATAAAGACATACGGTGCACATAGTGCAAAAAATTAAACAATAGTACGCCAAATACAAGTTTTCTTGTCATTTTAATCTGCTGCAGAGATTGGGGTCAAGGAACGTTTCGACAATCAGAGATGGATTGTTCAAAAGCATGTTCGCGCTTTATTTGAAGTATACGTAAGGAAAATTACAGCATGACTCGTGAATTATTAGACACTATTCTTAAACATTTGCGCGCGCTCAAGGCCCTCAAAAGGCCTACTGATTATTAGGATGATTTAATTATTCATCTTATCATTTGTAAGTTAGATGTAGTCACCAGCAAGGCATGGGAATTAAGTTTTTTCAAGGGAAAAGAGCTGCTAGATTTAAAGAGCTTAATAGAATTCTTGACTCTCCGATGCCAGGCATTGGAATCAGTACATGGTAGATTTTACAATAGCGTAACAAGTAGTATCACATCAAAGCATAATAGCAATTCAAGGTCCACGTCTGTCGCAAATGTTGCTACATCCAATCTTTCTTGTGTTGTTTGCAAGGAAAACTATTCAATATATCATTGTAAAGAATTCCTCAATTTATCGGTTGAAGATAGAATTAAGGCCGCGAAAAAGGCACATTTATGTCTCAACTGTTTAAGATCGAACACACATCAAACAAAAGCATGTAATTCGAGTAAGTGTCGAAAAGATAGCAAAAAGCATAACACATTGTTACACATAAGTGCTCCGAATAGTTCAGATATATGGCGATCAAACACGCAAGCAGCAAGTCAAGCTACCAAGCCTCCACTCCCCGTCGCCACGCAACGTACATCAGGTCATTCATTAAATATTTTATTATCTACTGCAATTATCCATGTATCGATTCCAATAATCAAATTCATTCATGTCGAGCATTACTTGACAGCGGTTCTCAAATGAATTTCATGACGAAGGAGTTAGCAAATCGCTTGAAGTTCAGGGAACGACCTCTTGATGTAAGTGGCGGGAGTTATGGATGAAGTAATCCACGCTAATAAAGTAGTTAATCTTTGCATCAAATCGCGTTTTAATAATTTCTCCGAAAAAATGGACTGCGTGGTGCTTCCAAAAATAACACAGCAGTTGCCACAGCACTTCATACCCATGCAAAGTGTGTCTGTTCCAAAACATATAAAACTCGCTGATCCTAGTTTTAATGTAAGCAAGCATTGATATGTTAATCGGGACCGAGTCTTTTTGGAGGCTCATTTGTGCGGGTCAGATCAAACAATCAAAAAATTAGCCGACTTTGCAAAAGACATTTTGGATGAATCATTTCTGGTATCACACTATCTATTTCTTCTCTTAACTTTCATTTAACTTCACTCGATGACTTAAGGCTCACATTGAATCGGTTTTGGGAGGTCGAACATGATACCACTCCTAAACCACTTTCTCTCGAAGAAGAGGTCTGTGAAGAGTCATTCTTGCAAGGCGTAAAATAATATAGAAGGGCATTTTATCGTTAAATTACCAACAAAGCAAGACAAATTGGATGAATTGGGAGAATCCAAGGACATCGTTCTAAAACGTTTCAAATCTTTGGAGAAGCGGCTCATTACTCAACCCCGCATGTATGATGAATACAAGAAGTTCATGGATGAATACATGCGCTTGAATCACATGAAGGAGGTGACAAGTAGCACGATGCTAAGCCATAGCTCTCCAGCTTTCTATCTTCCACATCATGCGGTACAAAATGAAACGAGCTCTACTACCAAGTTCCGAGTGGTATTTGACAGCTCATGCAAAACCATAACCGGACTATCTTTAAACGACGCATTGAGAGTAGGACCTATGTTACAAGAGGATCTTTTCTTCATTTTAATCAGATTCCGCACATTCAAAATCGCTCTCACCGCCGATATAACAAAGATGTATCGACAAGTTCTGGTCGATTCAACTCAAACACCATTGCAACGTATTTTTTGGCGAGAGTCGCCAGATGAGCTCATCAAGACTTTCGAATTACTCACTGTCACTTATGATATGTTATCAGCATCATTCTTGGCTATCAGAGCCCTGAGAAAGTCAGCGGAGGACAATGTGGATTGCTATCCGAGGGCGTCGCAAATAGCATTGAGGGATTTTTACGTGGATGATCTCGTCACAGGGGCCGACTCAATAGATGAAGCTCTGTCTATCAAGAAAGAGATCACTGCATTGCTGCAGGACGGGAAATTCGAATTTAGAAAATGGGCATCCAATGCTCTTGGCCTCTAGGATCGGAATTCCAGCGAGCCAAGAGAATTCACCTTATCCTCAGACAAGAACTCCGAGAAAAAGGCGTTAGGCATTGCATGGGATTGTCGAGCTGACGTATTCAAATATTCGTCCATCAATCATCTGCCTCCTCTGGAGATGCCTACCAAACGAAGCATTTTATCACGCATATCTCTCATTTTTGACCCAGTGGGGCTGCTAAGTCCAGTTACATTACTCGCCAAATCCATCATGCAGGACCTCTGGCGATTCAAGCTTGACTGGGATGAATCGATTCTCTTAGAATTATATATTAAATGGAAGCGCTTCGAAACGGAGTTACAGGAACTGCATGGCATACGCATTCCTCGTCTTGTCACAATCATAGAACATACCAATACAAGAATATACCAATTTGAAGTTACATGGATTCTCAGACTCTAGCGAAATTGCATACGGAGCATGCATTTATTTGCGCTCCACTTCAATCAACGATACTTATTGCACTCACCTACTTTGCTCCAAATTCAGAGTGGCACCATTGAAGAATCTGTCGTTTCCGCGCCTCGAGTTATGTGGTGCATTGCTACTGGCTCGTCTTATCAACAGGATCTCCAAATGTCTCACCTGTAGCATCCAATTGCATCCATTCATTTATGGACGGATTCTACAATTGTACTATCATGGTTGCAATCGATCCTGGTCAACCTTTGTGGCATATCGCACTGGTGAGATACAGGAATTAATATGGATTTGGCAATGGAATCACATTCCGAGTCAGGATAATCCCGCGGATCCATTGTCCCGCGGCGTCATGCCGGGTTCCCTGGCGCAAATGGAGATCTGGTGATCGGGGCTCTCCTGACCGAGACGTGACAGGGAAAGCTGGCCTCAAGAAGCTCTACCTGCAGACGTGGCCAACGTCCCTGAATGGAAACTTAAGGCTATCATCGGAATGAGCGCTGGTGCACAAGAATCTGACGTATTCTATCGGTATTCAAACTTTAATAGGCTCATTCGAGTCTTTGCGTACATGATTCGTTTATAAAAAGATCCAAGAGTTCAAGGGATTTATCCAACCATTCTCAGGAGATCTCATCTTTGCAGAATAAGGACATTCCACCTATATTTTTTAATGAGCAGCAACAGGCAATTTATCGTCTAATCAAAATAATAAAAACGAGGCATTTTTCAAGTGAAATGAAGGCACTTAGCAATCACAAGGCGGTTCCTACATACAGTCCTATCTTAAAATTAAATCCATTTCTTGACGATTCTGGCTTCTTACGTGTCGGCGGTCGTTTAAGAGAATCCTCTTTGCCTTATGCCTCCAAGCATCCAATGCTGTTGCCTGGAAATCATCCATTTTCCCGCTTAATTGTGATACATGAATATGAAAGGCTTTCATGCCGGACCACAAGCTACTCTGGCCGCGGTACGTGAGCGTTACTGGCTCACTTCGGCACGTAACGCCATTCGACAAATTCTCGAGGAAATGTATCGTCTCAGAGTTCATCAAAACTCGCTTCTGCTATGATGGGAAACTTGCCGGAACCGCGAATTAAAATTTCTTCAAAAATATGGTCAATGTGGAGTGGATTATGCCGGCCCCCTCTATTACAAAGAAGGTGCTAAAAAAATCACTAAGCTAATAAAATACTATATCGCAATTTTTATTTGTTTAGCCACCAAGGCAGTCCATATCGAATTAGCGTCTAACTGGTCGTCAGCATTTCTAAACGTCTTCAGGCGGTTCGTAGCAAGAAGAGGTTTCCCTTCGGACATCTTTTCTGACAATGGACTAAACTTCGTCGGCGCCGAACGCGAATTGAGTGAGTTAAGGGATCTGCTGCGTAATGAGTCAACTTAACAACATATCCAGAATCAAACCCTAAATTTAGATAGAGTGCAATGGCGTTTTATCCCACCACGGTCTCCCCACCATGGAGGTTTATGGGAAGCCGCCGTGAAGGCGACCAAGCGACATTTGGCTTACATTACAAAGAATTCCAATTTGAAACGCGAGGAGCTGGAAACATTACTCATCCAGATTGAAGCGATATTGAACTCGTGTCCGCTCATCCCTCTTTCCAAGGACCCCAACGACTTCACCTCTTTAACTCCCGAACACTTTTTAGTGGGTACACCTCTCACAGCTTATCCAGAGCCATCTCTAGACGAAACCGTACTTAAACCGTTTCTCCCGATGACAGTACATACAGCTATTGCGACAACATTTTTGGAAACGATGGACTCGCGAGTACCTTCATCAATGCCAGGAGCGTAACAAGTGGCAGATAAACGAACCGTCCATACATATCGGCCAAATGGTTATCATCAAAGAAGACAACACTCCTTCACAATCATAGCCTCTGGGAAGAATTCAAGACATACATCCAGGCAAGGATACAATAGCACGCATTGTAACAGTGCGTACTGCTAACAGCAGTTATAAGCGACCTATTACTCGTTTCTGTCTACTTCCAATTGAAAATTAAGGTCTGGTTATGACATTGAAAATTTAACGTTTTCTATGTATCTCTTAGTGTCCATGTTCATGTCTTAGTATTATTATCTTCATCGTTGACAACATGATGTTATTTTGTTGATCAAACATATTCATTTTTTGTATTTATTGTATTTATTGAAAGACGATTCTTTCAAGGGTGGCGGTATGTTGGCGCTTGTTAATGTAAGTTTAGCCGGTTTAATACCAGCCCGTCAGCTTGGCAACGTGATTACAACGTTCTCGTGTCGCTGATGGGGAGGGCATGCGCGCGATTATGCTGCTTCCGTCGTCTTCCTCGCCGTTTTTTGGCGCTTCTGTGTGCACACGCGTGACCGGTGCGCAAGCCGTTTCTTTTATTCTTTATAGTATGTGACGCGAGTGTAACTTAGATGTATTAAATTTTCACACAAAGCAAATTGCCTCTTTTTATTACGCGCTGCTGAATTCCTTCGGGCGTGGCCACAAGGCAAGGCGACACAGATCAACGACAAGCCACAAGGCACAAGACAAGTCTCTGACGAAGAGAAAATAGCGTTACACGTAACGCAACAAGAATACCATGATCCTTTCCCTAACAACAAAATTCAATTAATTCGGATTTCTTCTCAATGGTGAGTCATAATGTGCTCAACTAAACAGATTATTACGGCAAATATGTCACAGGCGCCAATGAAATCGCATTAAGTATCCTGACTACTCAGCTAAGAACTCTGCATTGACAGTGGCGACACAGAATCACGGTCTGGCGAAACCGATAGCCACACACTTAAGCACGAGTTTATATCCGTGTGCTCGTCTGCGGCGTGCTGAAAGTGAACGAGACAGCGAGCTCCTTCTCACACTAGTCGTTTGTTTCAAACAACCGAAAATGCTTCCTTAGCAATCTTGGTCGCTCAGCGATCCTAGATATCAATAAAGAGTGGAGGGCATTCTAAATAATATATAAATTTTAATAAATTGTTGTAATAGTATCCCTCCCATTAATCCATAATAGTATAAATCTTGTTAACAACAGTTTATGAAATATTTAATTGTTTACGATTTTTCATGCGCGTTATACGGTATATTCCTCCTTCATAAAGAGTTGCAAGAATAGTTCAGTAAAAGTAGAATTTTACCGAAAAAAAATTATAAATCAGTATTTCTTTTCACGAAAGTCTCGAAAGGCCATCAGAAAAGAAATGCGTATATTTGAAATTAAAGACTTGTGAAGAAAATAGGCGAAAAAAACCGAATAGCTGTAAAAAGCACGTTTTTTGTTTATAAAACGAAAGATATTGATTGTATGGAAAAAAGTTCGGTATAAAAAAATGTAGGTATTCAAATTACCAACAAAATGACGTGGAACATTAAAATCGATTTATTAGTTCAATGAAAACAAAATTAAAAATACTGAAAAAAGCCTTTTTTTTCACTCGCTCTCTGTTCATTGAGATTTAAACGCAAAGCTTTGAAATTCTCGTAAAATTTGCGTAATTGTTGAAGATATAATACTAACTTTTGCAAATATAAAAGTAAATTAGTGTTACACCAAAAATATATTTTGCAACTATGTTCGACAATTACACTAGCATTTGGCAAATAACTTATTAATAATTTATTTACATGTATCATATTTGCATCTGCAATTAAATTCACAAAAAACAATTTTGTACTGATAATTTCATACATTTAATTGTCCAGTTGGACACTTTTTACAGCATATTAAATAAAGAAACATAGCTGATTTGACTTTAAATTTGTTAATCAGATGCACTCCATACTCAAACGTGATTTTTTTAGTAATAAACTAAAAAAATGAAAATTCAAGAAACAAAAAAATTTCATGGTTACAATTATTTTGTGAAATATTTGGTTAAGCTATTTATTTATACCTCGTCGTTCCATTTCCTACATTACTATCTTAGCAGGGACGTGTATTAGGATCGGTTCCAAAAATGTAAAATTTATTTTGGAAAATTTTTCAATTTTAGAATTGAGAAAAAAATAAACCGGAATTGAAGTAAATCTTATACTTGTGGAATCGGGCCTTAGAAATATAGTTGTATTATATACACATGCAATGTAGCCGTGTTCCAATATATACCACCAATACTAAAAATCTGTAATATACATAAAGTACAGATTTTTAACTTTAATAGTTATATCGATACGAAGCCGTAGTAGCACTTTTTCCTTATGTCCAATGCCATTTTAGATAATAATAATATAGTATCAATAAATGAATACGACATACATAATGTACACATTAATTGATTGACTAAACCCTAAAATGATATTGATCATAGGAAAAAGTGATGACTGTGTACCGATATTGTGCGGGAATGCACCGCGCGGAAAGATTCGAGTGAGAGAACGGCACACGGTTGATATGATACACGACAGTAAAGAGAACTCCGTCTTTGTAATTTAACAAAAGAATCTTCTTTAATATGCTCAGTTACAAAGTCAGAAAATATAATTAATTAAATATTAGATTAACAGAATATTAAATGCGGTCACTTTTTCCAAATCGTATTTGGAATCGCGGTGATGGAAAATCTCGGCGATTTTCTCGGCACTTCTCGAAAAGATGCGGTTTTATAGCGGTTTTCACTAAGCGGTTAGCACGGTTTTACGAAGCGATATAGTAGCGAGACTATGACTCTAAGAACTCTAAGAAGTCTAAGAACTTTAAGAAGTAAGCAATCTAAGCAATCTGAGCGGTCTAAGCGGTCTAAGTGGTCTAAGCAAGAGGAACGGCGAGATCGAAGCATTTATTGCTTTCGGCCTGGGCTATCTTCTTGGGAGAAATCCATTTTGCCACAATCGTAATTATTACGTAGCATTGGTTGTACAAAATTGATTGGCGCTTTCGATTCTTTTCTAATGACGTTCAACGTAACAATCATGCGCGATAGAAAATCCGTACGTGGGATTGGTGACAGCGCGTGACGTATTCGTCGGAGCGCGGCGCTCGCGTGCGCGAATTGAATTGTTCTAGAACTTTCGATTGTCCGTTGCCGGTGCCTGTTTGCGTGTACCGAATTGTTTTGAAAAGACTAAAGAACGACGAATCCCTGACTTCGACGAGGCTTAATGTCAGGCTCGAGATGAAATCACGAGCTCGCCTTGTGCGTGCGTTCAATAACAATTACTGTCGGTCGATCGAAGGAGTTCTTACTTTTTTTCCGAATTACCGATCTCAAACATTCCCGCCCGCCTCGTCATCTCCGTGACGATATATGTATAAAAAGTTACGCATTGAGATTACAATAAAACCGCAAACACGTACATAAGATATGCGATACAATACATTGAATCCGTGGAAGAGCTTGAACCGTGAACGAGAGTTATATGATAAAATACAATTGGAGCAATGATTCACGAACGTACAGGCGATCAATTCCAGCTCTCCCTTACATTCGATGCATTAGTGTGCGAGATAAACGCGGTAGCATCTTCTGGCAATAGAACTAATTTGACTAAAGGACGAATTAATTCGGATGAGGCTGTTTTGACTGTGAGCACTACGCCGTCGTCTCCAGGATGTAGCTGCGTGATTCGCGCCAGAGGCCACTTATTTGGTGGTGAGAGCTCGGAGCGAATGATGCATAGCGATCCAAGGCGTGGTGGCAAAGCGTCCTTGGTCCATTTCGGTCTGGTAGCCAGAGTGTGTAAGTACTCGCGTGACCATCTCTGCCAGAAGTGGTCTCGCATCCGCTGGACAAGTTGCCACCTGGAAAGCAAATTTTCCTTCTTGTCCGACAAGGAAGGCTCGGGAATGACTAGCAGTGGTGCCCCGATGAGCAGGTGATCTGGTGTCAGAGCTGTGAGATCGTCGGAGTCGTCTGAGAGGGCATGCATGGACCGGGAGTTCAGGCATGCCTCCACTTGTGCGAGCAGGGTGCTAATTTCCTCGAAGGTGAGCCTGGTTTCGCCGATGGTTCGGCGCAGGTGATACTTAGCCGATTTCACGGCCGCCTCCCAGAGTCCACCAAAATGTGGTGCTGAAGGGGGATTAAAATGCCAATAGATCCCCTCTGATGTAGCGACGTGTGCGATCTTTCGTCCTTCTGACGAGGAGGCTCGGAGCATCTCTCGAAGTTGCCGGTCGGCGCCCAAAAAATTGGTGCCGCAATCGGAATAGATGTCCGTGCACAGTCCTCGGCGAGATGGGAAGCGACGGAGAGCAGCCAGAAACGCGTCGGTGGTGTATGCTGAAACAGCCTCGAGGTGAACGGCCTTGGAGCTAAAACAAACAAAGACGGCGATGAACGCTTTGTGAGCGCTGTGCCCACGCCCTTTGCTCGTCCTGATGAAGATAGGCCCAGCGTAATCGATGCTCACATGAAGAAATGGTCGTGCAGGAGTCACTCTTCCTGGAAGAAGGTTTCCCATTTTCGGTTGCGGAGTGGCAGCCCT
>NW_011627053.1:55234-67373 GCF_000204515.1 Acromyrmex echinatior | reverse complement strand
TTCCGAAGAAAGCTACGCTTTCGACGAGACTCTAATTTACATACGCTCCATAAGATAGCGGGAAGCATAAGAGAATCCGCACCGTTCCCTCGGAAAATACTGTAATTGGTCGAGTTCGCGACGAGGAATTGTGGAATGTATGTATAAGAGACGGAACGAAGTGAGATGTACGCGTTGTCCAAACTGATTTTCGAATCTCTTTCACCTTTCTTAGAATTTATAATAGTTTCAATATTAAGAAAAGTATATATATATATATATATATTTAGGGTTTTTTTTGTGTAATTCCACTACATGTATTATAATTGTTTGTATATTTTGAGCAGTTGTGGATAAAAATATTTTTAGTTTCTTCTTAATATAGTCAATTCAACAGAGGGCTGTACAGTTTCTAGCATTTTCTCACTGTGCTGTACATGGCTTAGACTTATTAAAATGTCCTTGATATTTTTTATTTCTGCTACACTCATTTCTTATTTCTAGTTTTATAAGCGCAGCCTCTTCATTTATATCTCCCACGATGCTGATCCATCCTTTGCGCCGCGTTAGAAATTGGATCAGCTGCCTTGTTCGTCGAAACCACGTCCTTTTTGCAAGGTCAGGTTCAATGTAAGCGAGTGCACAGGGAATTGCCTGCCATTCGAGATCGCGGAATTTATCTTCAAATATGCAAAGGTCGTGACAGGATCGCTCGATAATGCGCCCCCAATCTCTTAGAACGATCACTGCTGTTCCATCCCCTCGAATTTGTGAGGACATTCCTTTGCCACTTTCGTCCTTCTTGGACCGCAACTATCTCGTCGAGGTAAGTGTGATTGAGTAATAAGGATAGAGATCAGCTACGTCGCGTCATCCGATGAGTGAGTTCGTCTATTAGCTCCTTGAAATTCTCGTGATTATTATGGAGTTGGGCTCAAAATTTTGTGGGTGAATCCATTTTTATTATTCATGCTTTCAATGAGCTTCATGTTAGAAGTGTTTATGCAGGTAATTTTCATTGTTATCTATAAAACAATTATAAGTTGGGTGATTTTTTTTGTTTTTTTGTTTTAGAGAGGAGAGGCAGAAAAAATAGACACAGGAGATTCCCTTTATTTTCCCTTTTAGCTCAAGGATAGGTGGAGGCTTCTTTGAGAGGAAGGAGAGGATAGTTGGATTCTGTTCTCGTATCATCTGGTACTAAAATTTTTTATTCCCTTAGATTCCAACTTGACGGGAGCTGAAGCAGCCATGTTTTTGTTCGTCTCTTCCTTTCTAGGTGTAGTAAAAGATTGATAAATGAATCCCAAATGGCTCCTATTAAGAACATTGACCACCCATACGGTATGCAAAGCATATCCATATACGATTGTATTTAATAATAGTTTTATTACACAGTGCGACAAATATGTTCCCGGACAGGGCCTGAAAATCATAATTGAAACAACAATATGCATATTTTTTGGTTTTATTATTCAAAATATTCTCCTCTGGCTTCAATACACTTGTTACAGCGATTCAATAGTGATTCAAATGCATGTTCTAGCTCAGTTTGCGGAATTGCCTCTAGTGCCTGTGTAGAAGCTGATTGGATGGTCGGAATGTCATCAAAAAAACGTCCTTTCAATTTCAATTTCAATTTTGGGAATAATGAGAAGTCGCAGCCAAATCAGGTGAATACGGTGGATGGTTTAACACAGAGACACGATTTCGAGTCAAACATTGACGGACAATCAATGAAGTGTGACTCGGTGCATTATCATGCAACAAAGACCAATTTTCTGGATCACGATATTCGGGGTGAATACGGTGAATTCTGCCCATCAATCGCTTTAAAACTTTGAAATAATATGCATCAGTAATTGTTTGACCAATTGGAACAAACTCTTTGTATAATACCTTTGGATAATACCTTTGCTATCAAAGAATGTGATGAGCATTGTCTTGATTTTTGATGGAACTTTTCGTACTTTTTTGCTTGTGGTGAATTTTTTGACTTCCATTCCGCACTCTGACGCTTAGTTTCTGGATCATATTGAAAGCACCATGTTTCATTACCCGTAACAATTGATTTTAGGAAGTTTGGATTATTTTCTGCGGCTGCAACGATGTCTCTGGAATAATTGATTCTCGCTGATTTTTGATCGCTTCTTAATGTGTGTGGAACAAACTTCGCACAAACCTTCGTTTTACCCAAATCTTCTTGTAATCTTCTTGTTCGAATCGTTTCTCTACTGATATTTAAAGCCTCCTCCATCATTTTTAGTGATGCATTGCGATCGTTTGCAACAAAATCGTACTTTTTCGATCATTTCGGGTGTTCGAACCAAAATTGGCCATCCTGATTTTTTGTCATCTTCAAGGGTCTCTCTGCCTTCCAAAAAACGCTTATGCCACTCAAAAACAGCTGTACGACCTAGACATTGATTGCCGTAAACTTGTTGCATCGATCGGAATGTTTCTGATGCACTTTTACCAAGTTTTGCGTTAAATTTAATCACTGCTCTTTGTTCCATATTAAAATTTCTACCTCGACCAAAATCTTGTTTAACATGAACTGTCATATCTTCGTTATATGTCAACCAAAATGAATGAAATTTGACAGATGATAGCAAAATGTTCAACTTTTAAAATGCATGTTTGAACGCACAGATGTTACCACTGGTTGCTGAGATGTGGTTTGTGTCCGGGAACATATTTGTCGCACTGTGTATTCTTGTGCTTATGTATATTCCTATTATTCCAGCCCTAACGTTTTCGAAAATTAGGAATTTGTTCCAAAATTTTTCCCAGGTAAATATGACTATATTTTCTATTAATGAAATTTCATCTAATAAGAGAACGAACCCTTCTATTCACAAATCCTGATTGTCCCATCATTCCTCGTGCTATGATATTGAGTATGGATAGTCGTTCGGCTGGAAACATTATGTGATCTCGTAAGATTTCTATTTCGTCATTATCTGAATATATACCGCTTGGCGAGTGATCCGAAGCTAATTTCCAAGTTGGTTTGCTCATTGATTTGAGTACAACGGGTGGTAAAGTTTCTGGCCAGGGCGTAAACCGATATCATGAATCTCTTAAAAGATACATGGTAGGTGCGAGTAAATTACAAGTCACTTGCGTTCCTTGTTGCATCAGAATGTGAGTTTGTGATGTTAGGAACTGTGTTTCGTTATTTCTAATCGTGGGTAATCATAATATTCTTGAGTTGAGGCGAGTTTTATCTCAACGGGCACACATTTTACTATGTGTATTATTTCTCCGGCCAATAAGGTCATATATCCAGGCCTTTGCATTGGTAAGCGAAAGCGTCCGGTGAATGAGTGGCAAGAGCTAGGGCGTTTTTTAACATTTTCTGTTCGAGATTATACTGTTGAAGTTTCGATATAACTAGCATATTTGAGTACGTGTATGTGTTTTTCCACGTACACAAATTTAGAATTAATGTAAGTGAAAATGTCGAGATTTTCTGGTTTATATATCTTACTGAAAACTTTATTATTGGGCGTGATTTCGAAAATTAATAATTTCGATTCGTACAAGAATATGGCCGCACATTGTTTCTATCTCCTTTTTTGTTAAGACAAAAATGGTACCTTGTGAATTTAAGGTGTAATTTGAGGTCGTACGCCCGTATCGTCTGTCAATATTTCTGCAAATTTCCAGTGTAAAGTGCGCCATAATTTGATATTCCACAAAAATCTCGTGCAGGTAAAGCATTCCAATAAATATTCCTTCCTTCAATATCTACACAATGGATAGAGCCGAATTCGCAAATTACACCTGATCGTAACTTTACCTGATTAGTCGTATAGTGGCATGGTAATCTAATATAATAGCGTAATCGTTATAATTGCTAATACAATAATATCGGTTCATGTTCCATAGGGATCGGAATACGTGCTTCCGCTACAAGATCCATCATTATCCATTTGTCCTGCTAAGATGGCTGCTCGAGATCTATCTGATTTGATTTTAGTCCGGTTATGTGGATATTTGGAGGTATCCCATAATGTCTTTTCACACGCCTCGCGAGATGTTTCTTGTATGTACGAGTATTTACCATTGTGTACATCCATAGTGTGAGAGAACATTCCACATTTTTTAACAGTTCTATCTCTACTTTACAGTGGATTACTCTCACGGATTTGAAATCGTTAATTTAGATGAATTGTATATACTTTAGGGTTGTATATACTTGTTCACTTTTTGTGGTAGTATATCACACTCTTCGATATTAAGTAATGACATTGTAGTTATATTTGCTAATGATGATCCGCAATTGTACCCTATTATCCCGTGAGTTCCTTGGATCCAGTTTATTAATAATGCTGTTGTAATTCGTTCAATCATCTGGGAATCCATCTGAAATTTTATTTTGCTATTATTATTTTTGATTAATTATTGAGAGCCAATTTTATGTAAGAGATTCGCAATCTATTAGAATGTACTATTCGACTGTTTTTCTTTATTCTAATTTTTATTCCGATTTAATATTTCTAACACTTCGTGAGGTCTTGTATATTGATCGAATTTTCCCGGTTTTGATCCCTTTAATAGGAAAACAGGAAAACATAATCTCCTGATTTAAATAGTTGCGGATTAATCTTGTTATCATAATGCTTTTTGGAATTTAATTTTAGCTGCTACTTTTCACGAGCGTTTCCTTAGATAGTGTGAAGCTGCGTAACTATTATAGATTTATCAGATATTCGTCATAATTTGCCAATTTGTCTTTGGGGCCTAACAATTCATTTGACGACGTTCTTTCTATTTTGCCGAATACTAATTTATAAGAAGTATGTTTGGTGGCTTCATGGATGCTGGTATTATAATTAAATATTGCTAATCCAATCCACCTATTCCATTGTTTTTGATCATTAGCGTATTGTTTTAAATATTCGCCTAATGCATGATGAGATCTTTCCAATGATGCATTTGATTGAGAGTAAAAAGCGGTAGTGTATCGTTTACGAATCCTGAATAACTTTGCAATTTTCTTCATTTAACTCGCTAATAAAATTTCTTCCTTGATCTGTCAATATCGCCTTGGATGCTTCTAATATGCAAATAAATTTGTCAACAAAGGCTTCTGCTATGGCTTCAACGGTTTGGTCTGGCAGGGGTATACCCATGCAAAATTTAATCAGCTGATCCTGTGATGTTTATATATTCATTTCGTTTCTCGGTTTTAGATAGAGGTCCCACAATATCCATGGATATCTCAAATAAAGATCCCGGTGTGTCAGTAATCATCATATTATTTGGTTATTTGGTTTTTACTCGTACTAAATTTTTTAGTTGGCATTGCAAACATTACTGTATGTAGCGCTGAACGTCGGATTTCAAATTTTCCCAATAGTACTTGTGTTTTATTCTATTATATGTTTTTGTAACACCTCTGTGTCACTCGTAGGTAAACAATGAATGCAATTATCGCAGAACGAAGGTCTTTTGATGGATATTTAACTATTCCGTTGCATATTATTAATTTGATCAGTAAATGGGCAAAGATTAATTGCAATACGATTTTAATATTGTTCTAGAGTACATTATTAACATAATTTGTTTTCTCAATACTAAGAGTTTTTAAGTTCCGGTTTTCCGCGGCAATCCGTAAATCCTTGATTGCTGCAGAGATCTGAGTGAGAGTCATGATTGGTTCTTCGCGTTATCCTTCACTGACAGGCAAAGCTATATGATAGTATTTTTTATATTTTATGACTTTAGCTATACCTAAGGTAAGATTTTCTAAACAGCGGATTTCATTTCTTTCAGATAACTTCTGTGAACCGAGTCTAAAAGTTTTGTGTTAGTATCTACGAAATACATATTATCCGCTACATTATCCTTTCGTAAAAATAATAAGTCGCGTAAATCCACAATATTATTACTTGGTGATTAACGATAATAGGTTTTTTTCTTCTTTGATTTTCTGTTTTCTTCTCTTCGTCTTTTTCTTCTTCTTCCGGGTTTTCTTCTTTACTGCTTATTTTGTCTGGGAGGAGTCATTTCTGTTTTCTACCTCACTTCTTCCGTTTTCATGTTACTGTAATTCCTGTGGTTTTTTCCTGTTGTACTTTTTTGTTTCTTGTTTGACTTCGGGTTTGTCTGCTAATAGAGTTAAAGGGATTTTGCATTAGCGTTTTCCCCTTTAATTTTGTTGGTTCCTTCATGTTTTTTTGCGTAGTCGGGAGAAGGTAAATCTTCCTCAAGCTGTTTGTCATTGATCGGTAGGCCCAAATCTTTCTCCTCATCGTCTGAAAGGCGTGTAATCCTCGTCTTCTTCATCGGAGTCTTCCAGCATTTTAAAAATTGCTTCTGCATCATTAAGGGGTTACTCTTCGGGATCATTAAGGTTTAAAGGTTTATTGTAGCTAATTACGTTGCAATTTGCTTCACTGAAATCTACAGGATTTCTTGATAATGCGTCGGCGTTTGCATTAGTTTTTCCCGCCTTGTGTACTACGTCATAGTTGTATTCTGCTAGTTTTAACTTCCAGCGGGGCTATTCGCATGTTTGCATCCTGTGCATTTTTAAACCAGAGGAGGGATTTGTGGTTTGTAACTAGGGTAAATTTCCATTCATATAAATGAGGTCTGAAATGTTTGACACAGTATACTATAGCTAATGCTTCTTTCTCATAAGTATTGTATTTTATTTTGTTTTCGGTTAGAGTTCGCGAAGCGTATGCTATCGGTTGATCTTTATTTATCGCTCCTTGTGATAGGATGCTTCCAATTGCTATTCTGGAAGCGTCAATAATTAGGACAAAAGGTTTGGAAAAGTCGATATTATAGGTTCTTTGCACAATTTCTCCTTTAATGCTTGGAAGGAATCTTCTTGATCCAACGTTCATTCAAATTTGGTGTCATTTTTTAATAAATTGATAAGAGGTTTGGCTAATTTCGAAAAATTTAGTATAAATCTTCGGTAATATTTTTCGTTGATATCCGGCTAATCCAAGAAATTGTTTGATATTTTTTGGCATTTTAAGCTTTGGAAATTGCCATACAGCCTCCAATTTCTTTGAGTCGGGTTTAACTCCATCTTTACTAATTACATGCCCTAAGTAAGTGCTTCAATTTTCAAGAACTCGCATTTGTCGAGTTGTAATTTTAAATCAGCTTTGCGTAACTATTCTATTAGCAAATTATATTTTCTTTCGTGTTCTTCTAATGAGGCGGCGTAGATGACAATGTTGTCCACATAAACGAATAGCTTTTCTCCCTGTAATCCTATTAATATCATTAATTGCTAGAAGTTAGCGGGAGTGTTTTTTAATCCAAAGGGCATCCGATCAAATTCGCAGTAACCGAGTTGTGTTTATGGCTATCTCCAGGATCTATTTTATTTGGTGGAATCCGGAGGCTAAGTCACATAAAAGTATTGCGCTCCGCCTAGCTAATCTGAAATATCGACGATATTAGGAAGCAGGTAGGCATCGCCAATCAGTCTTATTAAGGCCCGCAAGTCCAGAATCATCCTCCAATGTTTGTTTCCTTTTGAATCTTTCTTTTTTGGCACAATCCAGATAGGTGTATTGTATGACTAAGGTTTATGATGCCTCCTTCTAACAGTTCTTTTATCTGCCTATTTATTTCTTCTTTATGAATTTGTGGGAATCTGTATTGTCACATATTTATAGATGGTTATCTGTTGTGGATATTTGATGTTGTAACATATTTGTTGCTGTCAACTTCTCTCCAGGGATATGAAATCTGTCCTAGCTCAGTTACAAGTTTTAATATACTTGTTTCTTCCTGGAGACCTAAGTTCCAAAAACAATTCTACAATTTCCGTGAGTCTATCCCTTACAATTTCTTCTGACACTACTAAGCATTCGCGTGAAATATTTTTCATATTTTCGAGGTTCCTGATTAGTTCCCTCCTTGTGGATTGATTTGCGTTTGCGCATAAATTTTTCTATCATTTTCTGGGATTGATTTTGTGTAGACATTAGGATTTTAGAAGATGGTTTGTTTCTTTTGGAATTACGAATATTTATATAAGGATTGTATGACTGCATCCTTCCTAGAAATTCACCGATAGTAACGGTGAGGAGGAGTAACGTGAGAGGAATCATTTTGATGAATATCATTTTTTGCGGGTATTCCAACTCTTGATAATTTAATTTTTTCCAGAGAGGAGCTTTTCTTTTGATTCCCTTTGGTAAAGTCGAAACGTATTGCATAGTGAGGTTTCGTTACTTTCCTCCTTGCAACCGATAAAAGTAGAATTTACCAGGAAGATACGGAAACTTTCCTCTGGAATTCTAGGATTATTTGAATTTTCAGGAGAGATTTGATAACTTCCTCCTCCAAGGATTTTAGATTTATTCAAACTTTCAGGAAAGGTTTGGTAACTTCCTTCTCCAAGGATTTTAGAATTATTCAAATTTTCAAGAGAGGTTTAGTAACTTCCCTGTCCAAGGATTTTAGATTCTAAGATTTCGAAGAGAATGTGAAAATTCTCCTTTCGATGAATATTTAGTGTAGAATTTTTACTTAATTCTTTAATTTCTCTCATTAATTTATTCTCATTCTTTTCTTTAAATTCTTCATTTTTTCCTTTTATTTTTCTGTCATTCTTTCCTTCTGTCTTAGCGATTTCGTCTTCGTTCATAATTCGTTGTTATTATTTGAACTAACGTCTTCATTACTAATGTCTTCGAGATTTTGAATACCTTTTCGATGGGTAAAACAAATTGGTGTATTTGCAATTTCTCTTTGATCATCTTACTTTTCAATACTTAAACTATCGTTGTCGAATTTAGAGGTTTAAGGCGTAAAGTTAGTACTTAAACTTCAACTTCTTTGTTTAATGTGCTTATAACGTTCAAATATGTCTTTCCAGAGACGTTCTCTACTATAATAAATATAGTAAATCTCCTAGGTAAATTCATAGGTGTACTATTTTTAATTTTGGTATATATCTTATTTTTATTTCTGGATTTCCTATTTTCACATAAAATAAAGATTCTGGTCGTAGTGGTGCGATAGTTTCTGGAGAAAAGAAAGGTATATTAATTCTTGATATATCTAAATATCTCTTCGCGTAATCAATTTTTGAGAAAGTCTGTTTGAAAAAATCGTTATCTAATATTCCGGATTGCGAAATAGGGAAATCGCTTACTACAATGTGGAAGGCTACTTTATTTTCCAAAAAGAGTAGGGAGATTTCTCCAAGAGTATATTCGTTTATACCATTTAATTTCAATACGTTATTGTAATTAATAATGCTGTTTTTGGGAACAAAATTTTTCTTAATTATATTTGGCTCAGAATCAGTATCTAGCATAAAAGTGTGAGGTTCTGATTTACAAAGATTTACTTGAACAGTAAGTACGCGGCTGTGTTTATCAAGAATTACGGTTACAGAACGTATTTTTACCCCTACTGGGCCTTCTTTGATGTCGATGAGTGTCGGACTCGCTCGGTCGCCTGTGGCACACCTAGCTTCGAGGGACCGTTGGAATTTCCCTGTCTGTCATCGAATGAAGTTCCCTTTCTATCCGCAATGCATCGACAAGCTACCGTTTCTTGAACACCTAAATTTCTTGCTATCCGTTGCTCAATTTCTGGTTTTAATCCTCTAATAAAATTCTTACACATATCCTTTTCTAAAGATACTTTAATATTTTGATCGCAAAGAGCATTTCCCGAAATTTTGTGGTCCTCCATTATATAACTGTTGTGTGTTTCGCGGGTTTTCTCCGTGTCTAGATCCATTCTTGGAATGCAATGTTTCGTGAACCTTGCAGTCAACTTCAGGGCGAAGAACAGCCTGATACTGAGCTGTTCCTACAAGCCCTTCCTTTTTTATATTACGTTATTTGTTGGAGTGGGGATAGGTGAGAAGAGGGAGTTAGATGAGAGAAAAGGTGGTGGAATTTGATTGGTCTTCAATAATCGGCAGAATGATCTTCCATATTTTATTTATGTTGTAGCCATTATCTCTATTTAGATTAGGGTGTTTTTGTATCTCTATAGCTTCTCTATACTTTCTTGGAAAGTATGATGTAACGTTGACTATCGTGGTCGCTTTGTCAAAGTAGTATTTGATGTCCTATTTCGATGTTGTGTTCTATATAATGCCGACTGCGTGGCGTGTTTTTTTTAGTCTAGACATCACGTTGGTATTCTTTTATCCATAGGTTGACCATTCTCCCGGTTTCTCTAATGTATACTTGTCTGCAGGAACAAGGTATTTTGTATACTCCTACAGAGCTGAGTGAAAGTCTTTGATCTTTAGGATTTCTTAAGATTTGTCCTAACTTTTTAGGTGGTTTGAAAATAATTCGGATATTGTGTTTGTTTAATATCCTGCCAATCAGATCTGTTGTTCTTTTGACATATGTCCTCCATTATTTGTTTTCCTAAAATCTTCACCCTTCACATATGTGATTATGTCTTCCTCATTCTTTTAAATACTTAACTCCCCTTGCAATTGATATATATTTTTTTAAGTGTCGTAGACCTGTTTTAGATATTTGATTAATTGTGCCACGCTGTTAAAGTCTTGGTCTTGTATAGTACGGCGCGCTTCACCCACAATTCTTGTTCTTATGACTTTGGTGAATTGCGGTGTAGCTTCATCTGGTAATGGATTTTGCTTCCTCGCATCCCTTGATAAAGTAATTTAAAGGGATGTTTTTGCCATCAAAGAAAAGTACAGCTTCGATAGAGTATTTTAGTATAGCGAATAAGTTGCGTTAGTGCGTCATTGTCCCTCCGCGCCGTTAGGTCCCTCTGTTTTAGGGATGGTCATAACACTAAACATCTTGATTGAATTGTTTCATCTGCGAAGTCGTAAGAAGAGAAGAAATCGAGCAAGGGGTTTGGAGAAATTTGTTAAAATATCTTCTGTAATATCAATTTTAGTAAAATCTAGATCAACGTATCCCCAGTAGTGGATTGAGAGGGTTTGGCAGGAAGAAGTGTATACTGTATCTTGTGTATTTGATTTAGATTCAATTTAAAGTCACCGAGGGTAGTTTTATAAAGATTTCCTGTTGTAGACTTATCGGCGTCGGGCGTCGGTGGTCTGACGCCCTGTGCGTTTCGACTCGTGATCTACCGTTCTGAGTTCGAGTTTTACCGACGCCCCACATAATATCAGCTTGTTCCTATTAGGCTCGAGGCTATCTAATCACTTGATAGCCTCAGTATTATAGATGAGCTAATAAGCTTTTTAGCTTACGGAGGGAAGATGCTGATCAAGTTCGATGCCCTGCCTTGGGGCGTGATCGGGTTGCTGAGTGATTCCTGTGGAGCATCTCCGAGAAGTAGCGTCCCGGCGGCATTCGAAGCGCTGGCCGACCAGTGTCGCGTGTATAGGCGACGCAAACTGGGAGTAACCTAGGCTATGATTATCCGACCGATGATCTAGATTGGTACTGTGATACCGCAGGTACTGTGGCAGTTGCCCGCGCCCAGTCATGGGTAGGATTCGCGATGATAGCTACATGCTGGCTAGGAGCCTCTGGCCCCGATGGATGAGCTGCGTATCATGCTCGGGAAACAGTTTGCTTAGCTGATAGAGCGTGGGTAGTCGCTCGCAATCAGTGAGTTGCTTGTTGGTACCTACATCCCGCGAGCGCGACTGGGAGTCTCGGCACAATCGTGACGCGCTGATAGGACATATTCCAGATCCCGCGCCGTGTGAGTTAAGCTTAAATACACGTAAATCACTCACACACTGTTGTAGACTTATCGTCTAAAGAATCCGAGTTCATTACCCTTTCCAAAGATCGCACTTTACATCCTGGACGAGCCCCCAATTTTCGTTGTTCTATTATATCCAGGCCTCAAGATTCTTTTATTTCGAAGGGAAGAAGGAATTGGGAGAGGGCGAAGAAAGAACGCAACTGGCTCTTGTGGTTATCGTTCTGAGGCGGGTGTCATAAATCGGGCGCATTTGATTATGTCCCAGATGTGAATCAATGTCGATACGCGACCCTATTATCCAATCTGAGATTGTGCATCCGTCGGTCCTCTTTTAGGTCAAGGAACTTAATCCTTTTAACCAGAGATTGGACCTGTACGATCTTTGTCAAGACGCAGCGAATCGGAAGGGCGACGAAATAAATGATAATTCCTGTCCTACATATTTATATATATATATATATATATACACACATTTATATACATT
>NW_011627053.1:0-55212 GCF_000204515.1 Acromyrmex echinatior | reverse complement strand
ATATATGTATATATATGTAAATATATATATATGCATATATATATTAGGTGTAGTAAAAAGAAATCCATTATTTTTCCAATAGATGGCTTTAGTAATCTGTATCTCGTCTACGCGTGATACAGATTACTAAAGCCATCTATTGGAAAAATAATGGATTTCTTTTTACTACACCTAATATATATATGCATATATATATATTTACATATATATATACATATATATACATATTTTTAGAGTACATATCTAGGTTTTCTGATGATGTATGTATGTGTGTGTTATGTGAGATGGTGTGGTCAAAGGAAGGGAGAACTTTGCCTATTCGGCAAAAGTTTCAAGTGATTGGAAAATCTTGTCGAAGGATCTGTTGTCCTCAGAAGGGACGGGGGAAAGAGAGAGGAGGAATTGCGGAGTGCTGTGGAGAGTCTATCAGGGTAGGAGAATAAGAAGGGGAAGGAAATTCGAAATTCAAGGAAGATCTGAAGATGTATTGCTGGGGGAATCAGTTGGTTTGTCGGAGACAGTAAAATCTATCACAAGGACGTCGGGGAAGGCTTGATCCCGATATTTTTGGTGCAAATGAGCCCTTTTTAGTTGATGACGGGATTGAGAGGAGATAAATTGCCCGGTCTGTATCCGCGTAATGATTGGACGTTAGCTTTTTTGAGTTTCTCGAGTTTCTCTTGGCCCGTTTCTTGCGTTCTACTCTGTGTCTGTTCCGCCATCTATTAAAATTTTCTCTCGTTAGTGATGGATAATTAGAAGAACGTAGAAGGAGAAGATAATTCCGCAAAGAAGGAGGGAAAGGATAGATTACTTGAATCGTTTTATTGCTTAAGTAATTCGGAGTAAAGAAAAAATAGGCAGAGTGCGTCTGTGATTAAAGATCGAGGAGGAATAAGGGAGCGAGAGAATATTGATGATCATATATATATATAGCCTTGAAATTAAAGTAACATGAGAAAAAGAAAAAAGGAATTTGTTCTTACTGTTTGCTGGAAGTAGTGGCGAACGTTAGCGGGAGTCCTCAGAGGTGATGTCTCAGTGGTGTCTCAGTGATGGCTCTTAACTTGGGTTGAAAGATCGTCAATGTGGACTGTTGATTTTGCTTGGATTGCACTGAGCCGAGAACCTCTATATATATTATATATATAGGGATATGATGCAATTTGGTACTTGGACTTTGGATAGGTGATTCATCTCTTTTTCCAAAGGTTTCCCAATTATTTCAAAAGAATAGGATTAATGTGTTTTCGTTTTATATATGGATCAGAAAAAGGCTTATCTGTGAGTCATAGGGCCAATACACATGTTTTTAATCGAACGTTAATAATTATTTTCCTTTAATTAATGTCTAGTCAGTTATAATAATCAAAAATCAATATTCGATCCACCATGCTACTGACCCGGTTATTCGCATTTGAAAAAAAAATATATTTTCTCCACGAAAGAAAAGATTGGAAGATTACTTCCACGAGTGGAGTCAAGACGTAACACCTCCAATCATGAAGATCTTATAAACTATTTATGCGATATACAAGTGATGCGATGAAAAATTATTGTCCGCAATGTCAGCAAATAGTGTATTTACGTCATACTACAACGTCGCTAATTATACAATGTGTTAACTATTATTATAAGCAAGTTTGAGGACGTAAAAGGATAAGGAAAGTGTGTAATTTTACAGTTAGTCTTTTTCAAGGCACATTTGGTTTTCACATTCGTGATTGGGAATAGAAAAAATGTATTGTTTTATTGGATACTTCCTTATGATGCGACCTCTACAACATTTTCTTACGCAGCAGTTACAAATATTTTTTAGAAATGTTGTTGATTTCTGTCAAGAAGTACGTATAAATTTTGATTGTTTTATTTTCCTGCTTTATTTTTTTTTTATTTTCCACGCGAAGCGACTCTGACTCCACCTCCCTCCTGATATGAGGCGCACGACTTTCCACGCGATGCGATCTCATCGTACCATGGTTGGGTTAGGGTTAAGTTTAAGTATATACCCATAGATATATAAATCATAATAACCTAACTTTAATCCAACCATGTATCATCCCGCCTCTCCCTGCTTGGAGGGACTTTCCACGCAAAGCAATTTTGATTATTATATTTTTTTATTATTTTCCAGTTATTAGTTCAATGGATGAAACAAGAAACTAGTATGCTTGGTGGTCGTGATATGATAGGAAGTCGATGAAGCGAAAATTGGTCGGAGAAAATATAGTCGAGGACGGGTAATCGATGGGCAATGGATTTTTGGTGCTATTAAACGTAGCAGTAAATCTTTTTTTGTTTCTGTGAAAGATCGTACTGCACAAACGTTAACGAGAATAATTCAGGAACGTATTACACTAGGTAGTATAATTTACAATGATTCATAAAAATACGTACCTTTAAAAGAACTTGATTATGTGCATCAGACCGTTAATCATTCTGTTAATTTGACCCTGAATTTGGTGTACATACACAAAATGTTGAGTGGTTATAGCGTGATATATGTTCTGCTTTACTACGATTTGATGTACGAGAAGGATACTACGAATATTATTTAACAGAATTTATGTTTAAAAAACGATATGATTTTATTGACAGAATATCGCAATTTTTTAAATTAATAGCTCCTTTATATCCATTAAATGATGTATCATCAAGTAATGAATAAAATGTTATACATTCTTCATGTTGGAATATGTATGTTATGTTGAAAAAGTGTCCTATTCATAAAAATGTTTTCATTAATAATTTTTTAATGATTAACGAGCGACGGAAAAGGTCAATGATCTTGACCTTTTTGAGGATCAAATCCAAGGTCAAGGTCATTCGGAGGTCATTTAGAGCTGTGTAAAGGGGAACATTTACCAAAGAAATAAAGAGTAAACTTTATTTTTATTCAAACGTTTGCGAAATATAATTTAATTTACAATAAATAAAAATTTTTTTATGTAAAAACACTTGGCGCTGCTGTATCAAAAAATGAAACAATAAAAATCGTTTAAACGTAATAATGAATTTGAATGCTTTTGAATACATTTATTTAAAAAAAAAGGTTGAAATTTAAAAAAAAAGTGAATATTAAGAAAAATGACAATGGTATTGCAGTGCTTATAGTTAAACCTAATAATTTTTACAACAACGCAAAAAAGTTCGAAACTTACATGCTTATGCTCTATATTTAATTCTAACTCGGCATATCGTACTACTCGCTCGCTACTCATCCACATTAATTTGCTATTTCAGAGGCATACAATAATCCTTCAGCTTTCTCATGGAATACATTTTGAGCAATTTGAACTATTCTACGAGGTACTCGTGTTACTAACAAGGGACCTATTTTGAACAGACCTTCACTGATTTTAATAAGTTTTGGATATAAAATTATATTATTTTTTAAACATAAATTCTGCTAAATAATGTTTATAGTGTCCTTCTCGTATATTAAATCGTGATAAAGCAGAACGCATATCACACCATAACTGCTCAACATTTTGTGCATATACACCAAATTCAGGGTCAACAAAATTAACAGAGTGATTAACGGTCTGATGCACATAATCAAGTTCTTTTAAAGATACATATCCTTTCCATGAATCATTGTAAATTATATTCCTGAATTATTCTCATTGTTGTAGAGTATGAAAAAATATTACACCCATACTTTTTGCACTCATATGTTTGTACTTATCTCTAGGTTTAGTGGGTGAAACACCCTCTCGAAGAAAATCAGTTTTCTTTTTTCCAAGCGAATATATCATTGAAACTATAAAAGAGAAAAAATTTTCCGGAATAAAAATAATTTCAAGAGTACTTTAGAACTATAATAAAGAAATTTTTAATTATTTATTATACCTCCGTGCCATGCGTCCGTATCCATATATATATAAATGCTGAATGTATATCAAAGGACTTCAAATTTTGCTCTACAATTTTAGAGGCATATTCTTTCGAAGAGTTGTACTATCAAAAATTTATGAAAAAAAAAAATTGACTTCTTTTGACCCTACAAAGTAGGAGACCTCCTTAATGCTTAGGAACACTTTCTCGTTTAAATCTGACTGATTGGTTTTTAATTTTGAACTTAGCAAAAAATTGGAAAATATTACAAAACTTATAAATGAGCCACATAAAGATCCAATTACTTTATAAAAATAAATAATAATAAATTAATAAAACTAAGAGAAAATGAAAATAAAATCTTTCCATGCTGTACTTTCAAGAATTAAATATCTTTATCAAAATTATATTAATTTAAATCCGTATCGGTATATTACGGCTAGATATTGCGGTGTTTACTTGCAAGGCCTATATCGATCGAGCTCTCACAGCCACGAGGAATTATGTTTCGTTGTAAGCCACATTGTGGCAGCGGCACGTAACGCGAGAGCGAACGTCATTACCCCGCTATTTCATCGCGAATGACATATCGCGGCTAAGGGCGCGCGTTACAGCTTTGCTATTCCGGCATCCGGCGTCACGTCGACCGCTGGTTACCGCCTCTCACGATCGTGTAACACGCTCTTACATGGATGGAATTACTTCTCCGTTGCCGCTCTGTGCCAAAACACAATTCTCATATGTAGACAGGGTAAATTAATGTTTTTTTTAAACTAAATTAAATTAAAATTAATATTTATAAAATTGATAAAATTAAGTTGAAAGTTGAAGGAATAAAGAATTTACTTAATAAAAGTTAAGTTAAGATTAAATTAACTTAAGTTTAAAAAAAAGTTAGTTTTGAAAAAAATTATTTTTGCGATCAGAATGTCCTAATTTTTCTTAAAATGAGATTTATTTTAAATAACCCTTACAAATAAAATTATTAGGCAAATTTAATTTCATATCCACACGTAAAAAAAAGTTACTTATATATAATAAGAGTCACACTATAAGGTGTTTTTGTCTTGCGAAAGAGAAAGGTATATGTTTGCATTATTTCTCTTTCTTTAATCATTATCTAATTTTCTTTAACTTTTGAAACGACTGTTCACGCATGTTTACATGTTACTACATCGGCTAGATATTTGTTACAAAAATATACATAAAAAATTTTAAAAATAGGATATGCAACTCTGTTCTACAACAATTCTTCATCTATTCTCATTTCATATTTATGTTGCTGAAATATAACGTTTGTGACACCTAAAATTAGTGTGATTCAAATATAAGTGAGAATTGACAAAATCTAGCGAGTCAATAAAAACTGGCTACCGTATGGTGTAACTCTTATTATAGAGTCTCTCATCATAAAATCATTGAACTTTTTTTCTAAATTAATTCTTTAATGTTTAAGACCTTATAGAAAAAAAAATATTAGCATTAAGAAAGATAGAAAAATTTTCAATTTAAAAAAAGTTAATAAATTAAAGTTTAAAAATAACTAAATTAAGTTAAATATTAATGTGTTTAAAATTAACTAGGTTAAGTTAAAAGTTATTAACTTTTTAACTTTTTTTTTTAATTTTTAACGTTTCAACTAGTTACTACCCAACCCTGTATGTAGAAGACCAATTATCCGTCTTACTCTTTATAAATTAAAGACGTTACACATTCTTTATATATGTATATATAAAGGGTGTTCCATAAAAATCACAATACTTAAGGGAAGATCCTTGAGATTATTTGGAAATAAAAATCTTAATATCAAAATGTTGAAAAAAACTTTAACATAATAAATATTGATAATTTTATTGTCACATACGTAATCTTTATATTAAGAGGCAATTAACTTTCATTTTTAGCATTTGTATTGTATTACATCTGAATGCGTAAATTTTAAGTGGTATTAATCACTAACTATAAATACTTATAATTCAAAAGTTATTATAGCTCGAAATTTTGGTATTAGGATATTTGTCTTAAAATAATCTCAAGAATCTAATCTCTTAAGAGTTGTTATATTTATGAGACATGCTGTATATACACTCTTATATGTGCACAGATTGCGTGAGGAAAGGGTCAACAAGATGATATATAAGGTATATATTTCCCGGATTATCCATACTTTGTTTTATCTACGGATTTCTTTGCACTCTACAACATTCACGAGCCTGAATTATCCATATTCCCATCTTCCGTACTCTTTTAAGCATTGTCACTATTTATAATAACCTGATGGAGTTCTGGGCATCAGTTACCTGCGGAAAATTGCATCGCTAATATGAAAGAGCTACGGACGCACGTAATTGGGTGAAACGCGCGAATTATGTCAGTTACTTCGTTAAGCGGAAGGACCATCGTGGCGCCTGCGTTGGATTAAGTTTTTCGGCCGAAAACTCGCATTAGCTTAATAAACGTTGCAGTGTCCATAGACCGCGAAGTTGTGTTTCAGTAATTTACAGCTACTTTGCTTGCATGGCACGTCGCGGCGCTCACAGTGTTGGGTGTCGTGCATGCACAACGAAATTGTAAGTTAACTGCGTAATTCGTTTACTAATTATCGACACCGCCGTTGGCATGTAATAGCAGTGATTATTACCCGGCATTTTCGAAAAGCGGGTGATAAGGTGATAAAGTAACGGTTAATTGAAAAAGTATAATGCATTAAGTCGAAGTTTAAACGTATTATCCGCTGATGTTAGTGGCTGATGGAGCAGTAAAAAATTAAATAGTCTAATTGCTCCTCTTTGCGGAATAGGTATAAATTAGCTAAAAATCATTATTGGTCCATAAATTACATTAAGCGAATTATCGCCTTGCGACAGAATTCTACGTTGCTACGTCATCAAAATGAAGTAAAATCCGTCTGTTTCCAATGGCTGGCGGTTCAAGTTCTTGCTTAGCCACCGGCTCGAGTTTGTGCTTCGTTTTTATCCTGAAACGATGCATTACGGTAATGACTCGACGAGCAACAGTCGCAAACGCTGTCTCGCTAATTTCATCGCGCCGCATTGCGCTTCGAAACGCAATCTGTGTCTCGACGCACTGCGTCGGGAAATGATGCGGGAGTATACAAAAGCACGAGAGCGAACGAGTTAACCGGCTAAGTAACCACGCTCGGTGCACTTCCTAATCACCAAAGGCACCGAGAGTGCTTTTAAACCTCCCTGCCTCCTTCCGCAGTTACATCCTTATTCATATGAAGGCCTCTATTAAACCTTCCATTATTCTGATTATATCGCGAAAGAGAACGGCGCGGCGCGGCGCGGCGCGGCAAAAGAACCTCGTGAAATATATTAGTTAAAATAAGGTTAAGTACCGCCCACATTTTCCTACCTCTTCCACCTCCTAGAAATCCCGACCGAATCATATAGCTCTGACCCCAGTGAGTACTCTCGCTATTATAATTCCGAGCTATCAATAATAATAGCTTCATGACGAAAAGATTTTGCGAGAATTTGTGATTGTTACGTGCGGATATTTTTAATACTAGATTCATCTCCGTACGATACAGTTAGACGTTAAGGACGAGAGAACATTTTGGCAATGAACATCGTTAAAAGGTATACAGAATACGCTTAATGGATTTGTTTTATTATTTCGTCGAATCAGTGTAACGCGTTTCGCATGCGGCGCGCGAAAACGTTTCATATTGGATCTCGTGCTGTTTTAATCCGACAGCGATAAAATATTGAAGCAAGATATGGAATTTATGTGCGGTACAGTGGATATGTGTATATGGGCTTGGGTGAAAATAAATACGGTACGCGGAACGGTGTCATAAATCTGCACACGGTAAAACACGCTTTGAACGTTTATTTCCGCGAATTTTCACGCCCCGTATTTAGAACGGCACCGTCGAATCGTCGAAGGAGTCTGGAATTCGATTATGAAATCCAATTTGAACGCAACGATGGTTCCGAAACCCTGATTTTCATTCTGACGTTCCGTACCGATGCGAGTCCCGGCTCACTGTGAAAATAATACGCAGCGCATGACCCACTTAAACTTTCTAATAGTTAGTTTCCGATTCGCAATTCACTGTAAAATTCCACATACAAATCAATCTTTTAATTATTTTTTATACATGCATCGTATCGCCAATTTTCAAATTTACAAAAATATAATGTAATTTGACATTTACATAGATTTTATAATGATGTTTTCTGTTTAAAAGATATACATACGTATAGGAACTAGATTAGTTTTAAAATATTCTTATATATTATATCTTTCTCTTTTCAGTTAATCACAATTTATATATCTAAATATATTTAGATAAAAACTGTGGTTAACAGAACAGAGAAAAAGTATTAGGTGTTGGAATTAATTCGTAGCGTTTTACAAGTGATGGGAAGTACTTTCATTAATGTATTTTTTAATGCTCATGTGAAATAAATAACATTCTTTCATTAAAAAACGCTACGAATTAATTCCAACACCTAATATAAGAATATTTTACAAAGATGTAATTTAATTTAATATTTACATAAGTTTTATAATGATGTTTTATAAAACGGGAACTGGTTAGTTAAAATACTCTTACACATTATATCTTTTCTCTATTCTATTAAGCACAGTTTATCTAAATATATATATATATATATATATGTGTACATGAAAATACGTACGAGAGTAAAACTTGATGCATTACGGAATTTTTATGCTATGTTTTTCCGTTGCTGCACGCTAATGACTTTCGCTTTGAAAAATCTCTGCAAAGCGCAGTGGTTTGCACACTCGGGAGGAATTAATAAAATATTCAGCAAAGCAGGGATTGCTTGAATCTAGCCGCTCATCGGCAGCGATATGTGCACAGGGAATCAGGGAAATAGGAAGGAACATGCCCGTGATCAACGAATAGGAAACCCAATGGTTGCACCGCATCAGCAAGCTTCCGGGGGGCACATAGGAGTCATGAGCTAAATCCCGTAGGCTAGAGCCGTCTGAGCGGTCGTAAAAATCTTTGGTGCAATTCGTTTGAGGAGATATGTCGGTACCTTAACCTCAAGCCAAGGCGGATCATCGTGACGGATTTAGGATTCCTTGAGAACAATAAAATTATTGTTTGTTTTGCTAAAATATTCGCGAAATGACTGTGACATTTCATGCGAATCTCGAACTGTTTTCGATAAACGATTTTCAGAGAGATGATAAATGCGTACTAAAAAATAACATTTCCGTTATTAATACTCATTAAACGGGCGCATATTCGCAGCAGGATGCCCGC
This sequence comes from Acromyrmex echinatior, assembly GCF_000204515.1. The sequence continues at coordinate 46,103 of NW_011627053.1, read as the reverse complement.
AGCAGTTATTCCAACGTTTAATTGTATTAACGCGCAATAGACGGCGATTTAATCCAACGATTTATCGCTCGCTCGAGGGATTTATCGCGCCGTTACGCATATGAGGCTGTTCTCATCCTGTCGCACGTGCATTACGGACATTCGGATTTTACTGGTGACAATGTCATCTAGGCAAACTTGTTTCCATCGTGTGATCGCTCATCGTGTCATTGTCGAAATTTTGGGAAACCCTCTATATAGATGCAATAAAAACATTTATGGCGTCAAGTTACGAGTAAATTCCCTTTTGTTATTTTATTATATAAAATATGTTCTGAAATCTAAATAGAGATCCTGTATACGTAGATCTACGCGACGTATAATGAGTTAAGCTCACATGATGACCGATTTTTCACTAAACATGCAGCTGTAAAAACGTTGGTCAACATTTATCCAGTTGTGTGTCTAAATCATGCTTTCCACATAACTGTGTAAACTCAGCTGGCATATATCAGGTTCTCTGATAACAATACCACGCGCGTCGATCCTCGGACACATAACGGATCCTAAAATTGTTTGCATAGTTCATTAAACGTGTTACATCGCGTGCAGGATGGGATGGACCTCTTTGATTAATTATTCGATGAGGCATTTCGTCGAAATAGATGATAGTAGAGGACGCGCGGTCACACGCTATTCGTGACCGTTGCGCTAAATGAACGCAATTAGCTGTTAATCGAGTGACTGAGATATCACCCAGAGTTCCAGTTTAATCTTCAAGTTGAAGTCGCATTACTGCCACCGTGGGGAACGGACCCTCGCGTTAATTCACGCGGGCCACGTTAGCCATGTGATAACTATAAATGACGAGTTACATTGACAAATTACGATAAATCGTAGCAATTTAATTACTCGTTCGGGGATATTCGTTCGGAAGCCGCGTTCTGAGCACAATCACAATAGAGTCCACGCGCTAGGATAAGAAGTCTCAATCCAATTGGAAATTGCCTTCTTCCTCGGTCGATCTGGATAGAAAGGACAGCTCTGTAAATCCATCGAGCCAACCATGCGAGGATGACACATCCGAAGTGGACACGCTTCCGGACACAAATGATCAGAGTGAAGTTGAAATTTAATGGTTTACCGGAATTTGAGTGCAAATTCATACATGGACGTGTGTCCCTGTTGTATTTTTTCAGAAGAAACAACTGTCGCGAGACATCACAACTGCTGTAAAAAGGAAAAGTTCAAAGAAGGAGGCTTACTGAAAATTAAGGAGAAAATAAAGAATGCTATTAAGGTAATTTTCTTAAATTCTAGACAAATAGCAAGGCTATTCAAGATATATTATTCTATTGTATGTGCTTTTAGAAAATGAAATATTTTAAATTATTTTTCTTTTTTCTTGCTTTTTTAATGCGATCTTAAGCTTAATTGTTTCAACAATGTTCCAAGAAAGAACGTTTTTACTGAAGCATTTAAAAATTTAATTAGATACACACTGCACAGATCTAAAAATAATTTTGTAGAACCAACAAAATAATTATGTAGGATGCTTAATCTGATTGCTATACAGAATGTTAAAACTTTTTACAGCATCATTATTAGCGCTTAACATTAGAACGATTGATGGTGTTTCATTAGAATTAATGAAGATGTCAATTTGGTAATTTTTTATTCTTGATTTTGATTAGAAAAAAATTATTTTGATGCTATTTACGTTAGATTATTATATCATTATTAGAATTATTTTTATTCTATTTACATGTTTTTAATATTCCATATTATATATCTAATAGAAAAAAGCAAAAAATTGAAATGATTAGCGGAGCGAAAATGGCATCTTCGACCGTTCTAGTGTTAAATATTCTACGTAATTATTTTGATTCAACAAAATTATTTTTAGATTTATATCTTGATAAATTTTTAGGTACTTCGACAAAATCGTTCTTTCCGTCTATAGAAATGGCTCTGATATCTTGGACGAAAAAAGAGTTGACAAATTACATGGATCAAATGACCAAATGAATTGTTCAAATGTGATTTGTTAATTTTTTTCTCCATCCTTCAAGATCTCGAAACAATTTCTAACATTATAGATATGAAAAATGGAAAATTTAATCGATTAAAATACAAAAATTGTGTTAAGTTATATTTGTATACAATTCAATGTGTTTTTATGATTATTGAATGCCGTAACATTTTTGCAATTAACATCAACGCCATTCACAGAAGCACAAAATATTTCTTCTACGAGATAAGCTGCCAAAACTGAAGGAAGCGCTGGAAGCACGAGGGTGGGTGCAGAAGTACGGGTCAACTAAAACGAGAATGCTGCCATACGGTTAGATTGTAGATTGCGAACGATAAAGTTAATGCGCACCGCCGGCAGAATACGGTGCCGTACATCACACCGCCGGAGGATGAAATACTGTCGCTAATGTCTACCATTTTCTATGTGCTTCGACGATTAGGCACTGCAGCTAACTTAGAAGCTCACTCCTTGGGCGATATCACGCAAGCGGATGAAACTTTGAACGAGAGAGCTGATTTTTGCCTTCTTGCGGTACAAGCAGCCCGACTTTACATGGGATTGCAGGAACAATTTCGTCGAGTGGCATCACGGATTCGACAATGTTCTACTCAACAAATACCAAAAATTCTTCGTTTATACTTCGAAGATACTGCCCTAACTAGCCCGACTATTCTTGCCAAATGGTAGCGAATATTTCGAGAATATTTTCTTGAGCATAGATATTGCTCATATATTTCTTTCTAAATGGTCTGACTCTAAACGTTACCATCTAGTGTTATTTCCAAATACCTACCGCTGTCGCAAAACGTTTTATGAAAATGCTACTTTGTTTCAAAGGAGCCGAGTTGCGGATTCTTTGCATTCTCGGTCGGAATTGTCACCGTTCCGCGATCATGGAGAATTGTCGCGTAACGCGTGATAAGTAAAACAGTCCCGAATTGCCGCACGTGTGTAGTTCGGAATGGCGCACTTACTGGAAGATGCATATTGGCTATACGAAGAGAACGTGTCTGATGCCCTGTTCCCGCGCACCTACAATCCTAGCACGGATCAACAAGCCTTCGTGGAAGACTTCCGACTGACCGCGGCTGCGGGTGTACTCAAATGGTTCATTCGTGGTACAACAGTGGCCGAGGGGATTCTCGTGGCTAATTCAGAAAAACGACGAGCTATCCCGATCGCTAAGCTGGAGTTCGCGATAGATGTTGCGAGGAGTTCGTCGCCATCGCGACACACGAGAACATCAATGGCAAAAAAAGGAGAGCAACCGTCCGACGAGGAATGGAATTATTTTTTGAACAATCACACGCGCTTCATCACAGAGTCAGTATCGATAGCTCGTCGCAAGAAAAAAGTCACAAGCTTCTTCAGATATAGGATTCGCGCAGTAAACTGCAATTATGTTACAGATTTGCGAAAATAGTTATTCTTATTTTTTCTATATTCAAAGAATGGAAGATTTAATTGAAATTAATTAACTCAGGTCTCTCCCCTTATTCTATTCTGCACGTTAATTAATTTATCATCGGATTATCGCGAGAAATCACGACCGAACGATTCATAATAGTATTCGCTATTGAGCATGCTTGGCGGTTTCTCGTACTATCGTCCGATATTAAATTAATTAATGTACAGAGTATAATAAAGAGAGAAACTCACTATTAGCAAGTTGAATTTTGGTTTCATGAGAACCTGTTACAGTTCTTCAACTTTATTATATTTAACTTTATTTTAACTTCATTATATTACGATAAAATAGCGATAAAATAATTTTTTTCATTTCAATTTTAAATTTTATTTTAATTTTTATTTTTTAATTAAATCAACTATTTGTATTCAAATATAGCAGATTCTATTCTTGAATTGATATATCGGTTCTTATTTTCATTGTTCTCTAAACATCATTACGCATTTTCCATTAAAACCTATACTTTCGAAAAAGACGCTATTTTTTCGACAAAAGTGTATCACGTGTTGAACGATCGATTGTGTTAGAATGGCGTGTTTATTTCGCACTTCCTTCTGATTCGCGCTAATAATAGACGCGGTTACGAGGTAGCATAGGCAACAAAACCAAACTGTGTTAATTATTCGAGGCGCACGAAAACATCCTTGCATTAAACATGTTCCGAGATGCTGCCGCGTGATACCATTAACTCTTAACTGATGAAACGAAATTAAAGGCTCATGATAACGAAACGCTAAGCCGTACAAGTAAAGGAAAGACGTACGAGATCTTTAACTGATGTTTATTTATTGATTCTGCAAGTCCGTTTTTTATATCCAGGAATTCTTTTTTTTACCATTTCATGCCTCGTAATAGTGAAATTTTATTTTATAGATTGTCAGACTTTGCTTCAATTAAGTGATCTCATAAAAAAATATCACAAAAGAGATTTTAGTTTATTGCATCGATTTCTTAGCGATGAAGTCTTAAGAACTTCCGTGTCGCGCGCACATAAATTAGAAAATGTCAAATACGTGCTTATTACTAGTATCTAACAACCTATATATAAGGTTGTTATTACTGATTTACACTTTTACCAAAACAAGCACATAATTTATACGTATTCGCAATGGACAATGTATATTTTGTTCACGTACTATAGGCAAACTTTATACGCGAAATCCACCCTCCTTTCCAATTCTTTCTAAGTCTTCGATTGAAAAGAAGATTTGGGGGTGAAATTCGACGTCACCTGACAATCTCTCACAATTCCTCGATTGAGACATTCCGCGATTTCATTAAATTAATTTCGCTTCGCCGACAGTCGAATTGTGGTCTCAGCTTCGGCCTCCGGGGGATCCAATTCGTCGGCAGATGAATTTATTCGAACTTTCCGGAATTAAAGTCGAGAGATCCACGAGTTGCCACGAGCACCGCAACGAAAACTGAGACTCTCCCGCATAAATCGATATCAATATCGTTCGTTCGTAGAAATGTTTCCTGACCGCCGTCACGAATTTTGGAGAAATTAAAGACCATCTATCCGCAGTATGAGATGAACGACATAAGAGGTATTTGGATTCTAAAACCCAATCATTTGTGTTGCGGCAATGGCATTGTTATATCCCAAGGATATAACAATACCATTGCAGCAACACAACCAATCTCAAGGATATCATGCACAAAGTTGAGCAGAAGCCTAAAGATTATTACATCGTACAAAAATATATTGGTATGTTTTTATTCAAACACGTTGCAAGAATCGCATTCTTGTTAGTCGCGTTATTTATATATCAAAACGTCCCTTGCTGATCAAAAAGACTAAATTTGGCATACGACTATGGTACCTGGTAACATGTACGTTCCCTCTCACAATATGTATATATCTCACAATATATATTCAAGTAAATCGTATCACAATTAAATTATCTTGTATAGTATTAAAAAATGTTCTTTTACATCGTCCTTACCAATTATAAATTCCATCTTGTGCGAAAATCATCGTTATATCATTTATTTGATTTATTGTCTTTAACATGTTCTTTCATATAATATTTTTAATATTTCTATTTCTTTTGGAAGAAGAAAAAAAAGTAAAGTAAGATTTGTTTAAAAATAGATTTTAACATTACTATCACTTTATTTTTGTTATAATATACACCTCCTATATTCTGCATTCAGAAAAGCATTTCTTCGGTTCAGCTCGAAGCAACATACTTTCTCGAACTATCACGATTCACATTTGCAATACTGCCGTTCAAGAGAAGTATGACGATGAGAAGAGACGCAGACAGCAATGGAGGCAGGAAGACCCCGAGGAATCCGCCAGTAGCAGATCAGTGCGCGATCAAGGATGGGACTGCGAGAAGCTGAACGAATATTTGAAGTAATCTCTCGTCTGTGCGAAGACGTTTCGATTATCCATTCGTCACGTCGTTCGGTCCCCGGGAGCATTCCAAGGAAATTGATAGGGCCCCTGTGCAAATACGCCTTCTTCGAGAAGCGCGTTCGTCCGAGAATGTTCGGGCACGAGAACGTTTCGCCGATGATAACGGCCTTGCCGTGCTCTCCCCGCCGTTCCTTTCTGGAATGACAAATCGAATAAGATTTTTCGATGACGCGACGTATATTCGACGTCCACGTAATTGCGAATAAAGCAGAAATATATTATCCGCGATTTTGCTCGTGAATGGACTCGATGTGGATGTGTATGCTACTACCACATGGAAGAAATCGTTCCCGAGACATGTACCCGAGGCTTTCTATCAAAAATTTCGCTATTGTTTTATTTCAACGATAGTAACTTCGCCGGTTACCTTTGTTCTGCGGCCGAAGTAAATGGTATCTTAATGATGATCGGATATGGGAAGTTAAGTATCCAGTGAGGGACAGAAAGATTATACAGAGTAATTCACTTAAATCGACCATCTGAAATATTTCGTTTATTTTTGATGATATAAAAAAACGTTTCAAATGAAAGTGGAAGGGTTTCGAGGGGGACGCATTTTGGTCATGTTGGTTTTTTTTAGGTGGAGATCAAAAAGATATGAAGGTTACTTCCACTTTTTTAAATAAAATTGTATGATTTTTTTTATATAATATGATTTCTTTAATTATTCTGCATATCAAAGTAATAATATAAAAAAATCAATAGTTGACGAGATATTTTACATTTTATTCTGGCACATATTGACATAAAATGTTAAATAACTCGTAAACTATTAACTTTTTGATAATCGTACCTCAATACGAACAAAATGAGATAAATCAGTTGGTGGAAAGGAAATATAATACATAGTTGCTTATTTAAAAAATTATCCATTTTACATATTTTTTTAAAGCAATGATATGTTTTCACTAACTGATTCATCTCATTATTCTGTTCATAAAAGTATTAAGGTATAATTATAAAAAAGTAATAGTTTACGAGGTATTTAACATGTCAATATGTATCAGAATAAAGAGTAAAATATCTCGTAAACTATTGGTTTTTTGATATAACTACCTTAATACTTTTATGTGCAGAATAATTAGACGAATCAGATTATTTTAAAAAAATCATACAATTTCATTTTAAAAAGTGAAGATGACCATATCTTTTTGATGCCTCTACCTAGAAAAAAAACAACATGACCAAAATATATCCCCTCAAAACCATTTCACTTTCGTCTGGAACATTTTTTTGTATCATCAAAAATAAGCGAAATATTCAAGATGTTCGATTCAAATAGATCACCCTGTATAGTAAAAGAGAAAAATATTTTATTGCAAATATGCAACTCGAAATTTGATAGTTTATTCCACAATATCTTTATGTTAATTTAGTATATTTTGCCATTTTGTTTAATTCTATAATCTTGCAATTTTTACAGAGTCCTAATAGATTTAATTTATTTAATTTGTTTATAATTATTAATCTTATTGACTTTGTTATTTAAGAGAATCTCAACTTTGTTGAGATATAGAATTTTCCTATTTTATGAGATTTCTAATTTATTTCTTATAACAATGTTATGTCATTGCATTATCAATATTCTGGTAAAAATGATTTTTTAAATAAATATTGACTCTACAAACAATTTTATACAGATCATCATAAGCAAAGATTTTTTTGTGCAGCAGTATAAAATATAACAGCTTACAATATTTTTTTAGTTTATTATTTATTTTGGAATCTATGGAAAAAGATATGATTGTTTGCGAAGCCATAGTTTATTTACGATAATTGCACTTTTCAATGAAATACGAGCTTTCACTTTGATTATTGACGCTGAGAGGACTTCTCCATCACTACAAATGTTTCAATTTATCGCAACAAAGTTTTTTTCCGCTAAAACTGTCCAATATATACAAAATATGTTTTATTCAACTTGTTCCATCTGAATTAAAAATATGCTTAAATCATTTTTGTCTACGTATAACGTGTATCTCATGTTTTTAGTTATGTAAGTTCTAAACCCGTTTTCATTATGACACTGAGTGACTGATTTTAAAAATAAAACAGAACATTTCCGATATTGTAATGTGAATCCTATTGTTTTAATAATTTATAATAGTTTTATTGATTTTTAATTTATTTATATTTTTGTTGTCACTTTTTATGAAAAATCAATCACAAAATCTCGAAACATATGATACTACTTTATTATTTTTATTATTAAACTAATAAATGTAGAAATAAGTAAAGAATACACATCTCAAAATTAAATCAAGTAACCTATAGCTGTAAGTAGAGAAACCGTGAGGTTTATTCATATGTAGAATATTTTATTTTCAAATTAAAGAAAAACTACTTACAATTGAAATAAAATTAATGGGCAAATGTTTGCTTTTCTAGATCCATGGGCCATGAAGATGAACATATTATGATCTGATTTATCCGAAAAAATAACGGAGACCATCGTTCTGATGAGGCAGCACAGAATCATATGGAGAGGCGCCGTTGCAGTTTCGAATTCTACAGCGCCGATTTCATGCTGGCTGAAGACATGTCAGTCTGGCTGATCGAAATCAATACCAATCCCCGCATGCATCCGCCAAGCTCCAGATTGACAAGACGCCTTTACTCTAACATATTGGAGAACCTGGTGAAAAGTGAACAACAAAACGGATATGAGAAAGTTATCATAGTGTTCAAAAGAACATTTTTCCAAGATGGCGACGGAAAAGCGGATGTGGATTGATGAAGGTAAAACTGAACAATCCGCGTGCTATTAACACTTTGTCTTTGCACGAACTTCAGAAATCGTTTCTGATCTGACCATATATCTGATTAGACGAGTTACGCGTCATCCGAACAATCAACCCGAGACGGCTCTCTCTCTCTCGGTTTGCTAGAATGATAACGGTGACCATAATTCGCGGCGACGTAATGCCGATAAGCGCCGCGTGCTCTGCGTGATGGATTTACGCGAGGAATTAACCGCGTTAGCGAGATTTCCGGAGCGCAATTATCGAGCCTGAAATGGTCAAACACCTGATTGCATCAATTATATCTTTAATACAACTTTCGCATATTGTCTTTGATAAAGAAATAAAATAATTGAATTGATCGAAATAATTTTCATCATGTTTTCAAACTTATTTTTAATAAATATCGATCATTTATCAATAATTTTAAACTTATGAAATGCACGGATATTTATTCTATTATTATTTACATCAAAATATTTTATAACATAAAAAGGATTTATAAAAATGCTGTACATGAATGAAAGCAAACATTAATTGAAGCAAATTTATCTTGGAAACGTGTGTATCAGAATTTTTGTAATATGCAATCTGATGTTAATAATATAGAGATATTAAATTAACACAAAAAAGAGATAATATTAAATAAAAATATTAAATTTGCAATAATAATTCATTTATTATGACTACCGATAAATTTAAACAATGGAGCTTTGTGAATTGGTTATATAATCAGTTCTTTCATATTCTCCAACAAGTTGAAAAAAGTTTCATTTTCCCTATTCTTTGTCCCCCATATGCATGGCTTTTTATTAAATTCAATATTCTATCTTTTTTAGAAAAGAGCTGATATATGTACGTCGTTTGTATTCATTAATAAAATCGCTGTGATCTCTTTTTTGAATTCATTTTTGAATATTTAATTTTCTGAATCTGTCGAACGCAATCATATCGAGCAAAAATATTGAACGTTTATAAATAGACGAATGTATTAATTCTTGTAATAATAGCGTATATAAATGATTAATAATTTTTAATAAATTTTTTAATAATTAAAGATAAATAAAATAGGTATATTACAGTTAACATACTTTTCCACATTTAAAAATACCGGATGTTAATTTACCAATTTTAATAATGAAATAAATCAAAAATTCTGTTGCTCTTACACCGAGATTTAAATGCCGAGAACTTATCACAATGTGACAATAATTCATTATCTATAAAATATAATTAAAATAAGAATTGAGGATATAAAGACAAATATGTAATACATATTTAAAATAATATATAAATAATACTAATAAGATAGGTGAATAAGAATCTCCATCGCGTATTCTTTCAATGATAAATGCAAGTGACATAAGAGGGTATAAAAAAAACTAGTGTGTGGCAGCGCACGGTTTCTTTTAATCTGCTAATCTGTTTTCTGCAAACTCCATCACCGTAATCTAGGTAAAAGCGATTTTCGGTAGTATGGTGCACGGTGAAAATCCTTCGATCGCTTTGCTTACAGTGATAATGGACGTGCCAGTGAACGTTTGCGCCGACACGGGTGGCTTCAGTCTGATCTACAAGCAGGACATACCCGACTTCCAGCCATACCTCGGTCCCTACCTTTTCGTAGCTGGCAAGTCGATGACACTGCACGAGCAGCCGCCGGAACTGACATCGGAGAAAGAAAGAAGGGCAAACATTTGCGGTCCCTGGAGCAAGAGGTAATGTGCAAGAACCGCCCCGCCCATGATTCTACGCTCGAGAGAACGTGGCAGATCTTATTGACCATTTGAAAGCCGCTCGGTGCACCGCGGCCAATTGATGTGAAACCCTCTTAGTCGATGCCATAAGATAAACATGAAAACGATCGGTGAGGCAAGTGATCCTTCAATATTTACAGGTGCGTGTTCAATCGAGAAGCAGATTATAATTTAATATAGAATATATTACCCTATCATGGGTCACTAATAACCGAGCGATTTCTTATTTTTTCTTAACTTATGAGTATTTTGATAATTATAACTTATACTACATTTTGTTATTTTCCAAAATGAAGTTTAAACATTTGTTCTAGAAAGTTGAATATAATGTTTGTAAATTTTCAGAGATTTTTTTAATCATTTTAAATAAGTGAAAATATGAACGGGTTCTAGTAATCCACGATAGTAGGAATGAGGCATCAAATTGGACATGGTGTTATAAAAGTTAATACGGAATTTTTTTATCCCGGATATATATCAACTTCAATAGATATGTATATCCTAAAAAAATATCTGTATGAATTTAACACTATGTTGTGTCTATATCAAGAGAAACACTAGTAGTGTCTCGGCGCTAAGCCACGCGCAACGACACTACCGTGGCTACTTTATGCGAGATAATTTTCACCAGAGTTGGAAAATGACGCATTACTTGTAACATCGTTATCATTATCATTACCTTTTTCTATCTCTAACAGTAACGAGAAACGTTGTTATACTTTTACAGTAACGATACTAAATTCAACGTTACTTTTATTGTTACTTAAATCCCTTATCTTTGTATTTATTCAATAGGTCATATTTTATTTTATTGGAATATTCTTTAAATAACTATATTAATATTTAAAAACAATGTTTAACAAAAATACAATATTGTTTTATAAAATCTACGTTTGTAAATTATAATCTGAATTCTTAAAGATAAGCATATATAAAGATATTAACATTTAAAGAATTATGGAAGACTTGCTAGATACTTGTTCAATATAAAGAAAAGCTAGCCTATATAGAGACTGATTTACAATTTTTAATTTTAATACTTTAAGCTCAATAAGTTAATTTCAGTAAGTTTAATTTTGATTGTTATATTTAACATTGATTGTTAAATAATGAAATTCTTTAATCTAATCTCTCACTTTAACATTACAAAAGTAATGATAAAAAAGTAACAAATTGTTATTTTCTAAGTAACAATAACGATAATGGGTTACTTTTTAAAATTAGTAATGAGTAAAGGTACACGCTGAAAAAAAAAGTAATTTTGGTGAAAAATGGACGAATTAAAATTTTCTGGTTAAATCTACTAACATTCCAATTGAAATAACTAGAATTCTGATTAGAATAATTATTCTGGTAAAAATAAGAATTCTAATAGATTTTACCAGAAATATATCAACCAGAATTCTGATTACCTCCACTAGAATTTTAATCAATTTAATTATTAGGTGTTGGAATTAATTCGTAGCGTTTTTTAATGAAAGAATGTTATTTATTTCACATGAGCATTAAAAAATACATTAATGAAAGTACTTCCCATCACTTGTAAAACGCTACGAATTAATTCCAACACCTAATAGAAAATTCTGATTCATTCATTTTTAGCAAAAAATTTTTTAGTCTAACAAGTTATTTTTTACATAAAAAATAACAGTAATGATAACGCGTTATTTTTATGAAATAATGTTTCCAACTCTGATTCTCACCGTATTGATGTTAATAGTAACACCAATATGATGTAGATATAACATAGATTTTAATCCATATCATGATGATATTGAAATTAATATCGATACCAAGAGAATTATACGAACATCGCATGGTGTTAAATTCACACTGATATTTTTTTAGAGTGTGTTAAAATTTGAATGACTGTATTGATATTGATAAAAAAGATAGTTCAAGGTGGTGAACGGAATTGCAGGAGACTTCGTTTTCTAATCGAGGGCACCATCGCGCGATTGAACGCGAAATTTACGCGTCCGTATTTTTTTACAATAAATTTAGTACTACGCCGTAATTAACGAGCGTGAGATAGCGCAGTGTAATTAATGTTATCATTAATAAGGCGATGACCGCGTGCGCTGGCATTTCTTCTTTCCACGTCTCTGAAGAAAAGCGCATGGTTTGAAGAGATGTGATGGTTGCACTATTGGATATAGCGATGTAAACTTCTTCGAAACATAACGAAGTAAACTTTCTCAGTCGCGGTGATTGACGGAGTACTTTTGCGAAAAATTTGCACCACGATACATAATCTTGTTGGTGACGGTCTTACATTTATACTTTCCAAGAGAACGCTAGGAAAATCTACTTACTAAACAAATTTATATACTAATAATATGAAAAAATAAAAAATTTAAACATTATTATAGGATAGTCTAAATTAACATAAAGTCATTATTATTTGCTTTGGCATATTGATTCAAAATCACCCTCACTTTGGCAGAAATTTATGACGACTCGATAGTCTCATGCAAGAACCAAACGATCCAGATAAAGACAATTGTTTTATTGATATGTACATACAATAAATTTATTTACAAATAATACAATAAATTTTGACGTCGTAAGTTATTTGTTCTTGATGATATATGTTAACAAAATACTACGCTCTTACCGATTATTGTGCCGTGCTGATATTTGAAAATTCTTTTGGTCACGGAAGTTCGATTTTTGTCTTTTCTTTTAAATGTAAACTGTAATGTTCGGTTTTACCCTGCACAAATATTTATCCAAGAAACGTTAACGACGTTAAATAGGTAATCCGCGATTCTCAATAATCGCGCTTCTCGTTCCATCGCGTGTGTCGGGGTAAGTGTGTTTTCCGTACTTCTCGCTTTATATAAACATTATATTAGCTATTACTAAAATTATAAAACAAATCGGCCGTGTCTTGCTATACAAGGAGCTTCCGCTTTCCCCGTGGTGCATCGCGGCTGGATGTTCTTCTGCAACAGAAATTTTCATCGATTCGACACGGTAATCTACGAATGGATTATAAACAGATAATATATGATTTTATGTGATTTTATCATATATACTATAAAAATATGTAAAATCTATATTATTTATATTAATATTTAGTTTTTAATTTAGGATGAATTAAGTAGATAGAACAATTATAATTATAAAATAGTATTCATAAAATATACGAAATAAAAAGAAATACACCTTATATATACATATATATATATTATATATAGACAAAAAAACGGACCGAACTAATTTGTACTCCTATATATGTATAGAAGTTGTTATTTTATACTTTATCTAATTTTATTTGCATATTATCTTAAAGATTTGTGAACGCGAACTCCACACGTATTGCTATAATCTTGCAACGTTATTATATAAAACTTAAGTAGTTATCCCTCCTTCTCTGTGTCCCAGAAATTAGTAAATACCAACTCAATTGAAAACCGATACAGATTCCTCGCAAGTCTGAAACTAATAATGCACCGGACTTTAATTAGTTAGATGACAAGCTAAATTGAAATTGCCAATACAAAACGAGTTTAAATGCTTTCTGGAAAATTACATAGGCGCGGCAAAAAGACAAGATGGTAACAAATGAACATTAACTTTGGTTATACAAGTGTAACTAAAATAACGCCCACTAATATATAGTATTATTCCTAATAAAAAACTAAGGCGAAAAGTCTTCTACCATTTTGAAGTTTTCACCATATTTTTTTTAGTTGCCCAATGAACAAGATCGCGATGTATAAGATAGCTTTAAGAGTTTTTTAAAAAAATCTTCAAAATATTTCACAAAGAACACGGAAAGATATCTTAAAATTGTCTTAAACATCGATTTTATCCATTTATTCGGCAATCTTTAGAAATTAATATCTCGTTAACTATTGCAAAATGATAGAGGACTTTTCGACTTAGTTTTTTATTAAAAATAGCACTGTATGATTAGTGGGCGTTATTTCAGTTACACCTTGTATATATATATTGTATGTACTTCGTGTGTTCATCGGTTTGTTCTGCTTTTTGCACAGAAACAACTAAATATTGTTACAAACAAAAATATTTGAATAGAAATGCGTTGTGTTGAAATTTGTATTGTTTTTTAAAAAAAACAATGTGCGTGGCGTATGCAAGAGCAATATCGCAGATAAATGATGACGATACATGATGACGATAACATATCTTCCTTTTGTGTAGGTATCGATGCACATGGATGAACTGTTTCATTCGACCAAACTGTCAGCTGTTGTTCTAGACAACACGCTTCAAATTTGTAATTTGATACATCGGTTTTGTCTGATTACGCATTGATCTGTTCATATATTATGAGTCAAAAGAAACAATTAGATATCTTTTCATAATTAGTAAACATATTTTAAGATATTTTCTCACGTCTATAATTCAATCAATCAATGATTTTTATAACTGACATAATTAAGTAATGCAGCAAAAAATCTGTAATTAATTTGAAAGAATTTCGTTAAAAATATCGAATCATGACAGAATTTGAAAAAATTAGAAGTGATTTGTTCTATATTATTGAAAATCTTTATTCACCTTGACTTTTGATCCCATTATGGTCAATCGATCTATACTTTGCCTAAGATTTTCTCTTAGGTATATATCCATTGCAGAAAAAACAGTTTGAAAAGATTAAGGCGTTTCTGAGAAATCTTGCAGATGGATAATCGAGCAAACAAATAAATATACGGACGGATGAATCAATATAGCGAAATTATAAAATAGTCACATCTACATTACAAATTTTTTTTAAGTATTTTTTTTCAAGTCTCTTACGTTTTTTTAAACAATAAATTCTATTGCGGATACAAATGTAATATATAGAGACGATGAAACAATTCGCACAATCAACTTATAAGCTTTAAAGCGTAAGGTCGTATTCGTATGACTTGGTTGCTTCAGTATGGGCGACAAAATTCGTAAATTCTGCCGGCTTCAAAAATATATCGAATTACAAAAAAAGCTCTTTTTTTCAGAATGGACGAAACAATCCGCTTTCGTTTGATTTTATTTTGCTCGTAACCGGACGCACTCGGAAATTGCGTGAAAATCAGGCTTTGTCATTGCTTTGTCATCGCGAATCGACGCATCGAGAGTGCGTTGCGTTCGACGAGAGAAAGAGAAACGAAAAAAAACAAGATTTTGAAATCCGCTGTATTTTGCAACTGCATGTAGTACGAGAGATCTGTCCGCGGTGTTCCGCGCCCGAGCAATCGACTGGCCGTAACCATCGATTTCAAGCTTAACGCGCGACTTGCCAGATAGATTCGGAGTTTGCAATATTTACAGAAAAGTCAATCAACGTTACTTTTGCGCAGCTCTCTACGAGTTCTCTCGTCGCGAGATGCGGCAGGCACTATTTCTGTCGATTCATTGTAATTGCGGTAAAGCCGCTTGGAGTTCGAATTTTTTTCAGTTTTCCGCTAAACCGCGAAATCTTGATCAGAAATTAAAACAAAATTTTTGCATCGCGGCAGAACATGAAAAATTGAAAAAGAAATAGGTGATAAAATAGAAATAAAAAAATTATTTCATCAAAATAATTACTTTATGTGATTTATAATATAAATTGTTTTATAACATATATATTGACAGAGTAGATTTCAACTCACCGTTTACAACGTGCACTTTTATACTGCTAGGATTCGCATTGCTCGGCTCGCATCGATAGATCCCGGAGTCGCTCGGCACGGCTTTTTGAATCATTAAACGACTCGTTGTTTCGGGCCCCTTTTCCGTAACAAGACTGATTCCTCCACGTGGCGAATCGAAATTGATAATCTGAACATAATTATAATATATTTGTATTTTTTCTTAAACAATGAAATTGTGCACGATTAATTGAAAATAGAATGTATAAACGCCAATAATGGAAGGACATCAAATTTACATACGTAATATAATCGCTTGCAGTAATAATAACAATATTATTCGATGCAAAATGATTATATGATTAAAATAATAATAAAGAAAAATTAATTAATTAAAAAACGTAAATATTTTATTCACATTATACATATGATATGTATTTTACATTTAGTCTCTCTCTCTCTCTCTCTCTCTTCCACTCTCTCCCCCCTCCCTCCCTCCCTCTCTCTCATTACATTTATCTTATAAAGATTTCGAGGATTAGGAATGTTATTTCATAAAAGTAACGATCGTTATAAAAAAAAAATAACGACGTTATGTAACATGTTACTTCCCAACCATTTCTGATTTAATTGCAACATACACTATACAACTACATCATATATTTTTCTTTTTATAATTTATTTACTTTTACTTATTTCTCACTTTAAAAAACTTCTGTTCTTGTCATATACTGATATAATTTAATTATATATTAGCTTATTATATATTAACGCTTATCGCTTGAGGAGACATAAGCATTTCACTTAACGCTTACAACGCTCGTGAAATCATTTCATCCTTGTTATTTATCAAATGTTAAACAAGGACAAACGATGCTCGCAAGCGGTGCGAGCGTTAAATGGAACGCAGCCATAGACATAGTCTTCTCAGAGCGCATAATAAATAACAATTTTATTCTCTCTTTTTAATCTCTATTTCTTACTGAAATTAAACTCTTTTTAAAAACAAGAGCCCCCTTCAAATTATTGATACATATTAATTTATAAGAAATTAAATTAATAGGTGAAGCTTTCTCTATGTCATGATTATATATCGGAAATAAGACGATATCTATCCGAACTTTACACTATTGAAAATTTCTGAGCTTCGAGCACCATGAGATGATGATAGCTTCAGGAAACTCTAATAATACCGGAAATGAAGACTAACTCCTCTTTTGATTCGCATCGTTTAATATCGAACATGTAGATGCGATGTCGTATGCGTTTCATCCGCAATCGTTCTTTCAAAGACACCGGCGCGCGCCTGTTTTCTTACATTCCCCGCTTTTTCCGACGCAATGACGCCCCTTTGGCGGAAGATAAAAGGCACCTCCCCGTGAGGTACGAGGTAAAGAATAGCAGGAAACGCGTATATATACGTATATGTTTCTTTCGTATTCTCTTTGAGAATAGACACGCGTAACGGCACGCCCCCGTAGATAGAATAGAAAACTATCCTTCGCCTTTCCTCTTTCGCTT
The DNA here is from genome assembly GCF_000204515.1 of Acromyrmex echinatior. The sequence continues at coordinate 28,586 of NW_011627053.1, read as the reverse complement.
TTCTTTCAGTGCTTTTCATTTCTCTTTTCTACAAAAAAAAGTTAACTCGTCCCATATCTCATACGATGGCAGAATCGTTTCGCCGTGTGTATATATCGCTTTAAAGAATAAATGATTATCCGCGAATCGAAAACCACGAAGGATTAATCGGAAAATAATTTCCTTGGCTGCCGCGTACGGTTATGCGAACGGCTAGTCTTCTATTTCGCGTTTCACTTTGATCAACGTGCGCGATAGTACCTTGCGAAAATTGTGTTACCTGCTGTTTTATTCTAGTAAAAGCACGTAGCTGGGCGAGTGTAGCGCGTATCTCCGGCGACCGATGGCATACCGATGTATCGGCAATCAGCCGAGAAATTACTGTCTACCCCCCTTTTTTTTTATCGATCGTTTGCTAGTTTTTACTACAAACCATGCGTACACGTACGAGCGTCTCATTAACGCGCGCAGAATAATTTCCGGCTCGGCCGATACCAAACGTGGAATTACAAATATCGGCTCGCAGAGGGGAATTTAAAATTATCTCGTCATCGTGAATAAAATGACGCGCGACGCCGCGAACGTTACGTCGCGCAAAATTATTCTAAAGAGTTCGTCAATATTAATGGGTTCCGTGGCGTAATGTGCTCTTTGTGTCCCGTGAAATGCGCGTTTACAATAACTTTTGTTGCACAAAGTGGTATTAAAAGCACAAAATGTATTTTCCCATCGCGAAGAAAATACACGCCGACAGACCATATTAATCATGTATGTCTGTTGTTGTCCGACGCGGCAAAGAGCGCCGTTATGCAACTCGTCGCGAGATAAATTACGGACAGGAAAATCGGAGATGGAACACATCGAGTCACGGTCTGGAATTCCGGTTTGCAAAACCACTGTGCGAAAATTATAAAACTATAGTCCATAATTACAGAACAAATTCTATTGAACTTATTATAATTCATTTGTTTTGTATAAGATGAGTAAAGCAAAATAATAGCTAGAATTAAATTGCGAGTCCCATTTTTCACATTAAAATTTTAATTAAATCTTATTATAAAAATTTTACTACAAATTCAAAACAAACTCAAAACTCGAAATTGTTATAAAATTTAAGGATTTTTTGCTTCTATAGACTCTGTTATCTTTCAGTAATTTATTTGTGAAAGCAAATAAATAACACTTACTTCCGTGTTATGACTCCAGGTCATCGTCGGAGGTGGTTCGGGAGCGTATTTTACGACGCACGTTAGATTGATGGTGCTGCCCTTATTGACGAAGAGGTCCGGCGCTCCAATTATAATGGTTATCGGCTCTAAAACAAAGACGAACGATTTCAGTGGTCTCTGCAGTTTAAGATGACCAACTTCTTAAGAAAGCAAAAAGGAACATTTAAACATTCAATAAACCGTCAACCGTTCAATATTAAATGTCGTAATTAAATTGTAATAGATTTTTTAAAAAAACATTTTTAAAATAATTGTTAACGAAACACATAAACAATAACATAAACAATAATTATTATATTTATAAATAACATTTAATGTATGATGTCACATAAGATCACAATAAAAATTACGTCAAGTTATGGGATCACATTTTATTGTTTAAAATTACATTTTTTTACTAAATGTATTTTATGAATAATATCGGGATGTTTAAATAAAAGATCATAAAAGTCTTCACATATTAGTTAAAAATTATATTTCACACTCTTATTATTTTTATTTATATATTTTCACTTATTATTTCACATTTATTATTTTATATTTAGAAGAAGAACAATTTATAATCATGTTCTTAATTTGGAACAGTTGATCACTCATTTGTAGCTACGTGAATGGATCACTTAAAGGCTTAAATAATTAGACTATAGTTTCCCAACCTTTTTTAGCTCACCACCCCCTTTTCAAAATGCTTTTTGTTCAGCGCCCCCTTGACAGTAACCGGTAAACTGTCTCTGAACTCTAAATAAAGCAACAAAATGAAAATTATACAGAATCAAATAAAAAATATTTAAAAATTATTGCATAATATAAATTTATAAATATTAAAAAATGATCAATTAATGAGAAGTTTGAGCTTGATGTGACGCTAGTAATCTGTCTATATTTGATTCCATTTTTGTCAGCAGCATTCTTAAATCTCCGCGCTCAACTATTTGCAGTCAATTCCTCTTTTTCATCAAAAGATTTGTAATTAAACCCATTACCACATTAAATCCACATTCCAATTAATTAGGATAAAGGAAATGCAATAAAATTTTTTTGTTACAACCCATAATGCTGGGAATGTTTAGGGTTTAAATGTTTGTTTAAAAAATATTTAGGAGATTAAATTTCTCTAGCGCGTTCTTTTGCTCACTTGCTCCTCAACACCCTTCTACTACTACCCTTAGGACTACCAATGCCCCTCCCCCAGATCTCCTCAACGACCACCGATGAGTGATAAAGTCCACGTTGGGAATTTATGAATTGGACGATAATTTTTGTCACATACATTTTTATCATGTTCAATATTTTTATCGCTCAACCGAGTCCATCGTAAAGCGAGACTTTGGGTCAAGTTGCGCCGAAGATCTTCTACTAATTTAACTAATTTAAAGTATCATGGTCATTAACGAGAGATCTTTCAGATTAAACGATATCTCATACACGCTTCCTATTTGAATATAAATGCGTGAAACACAGGACGCATCTATTCTTTTATATGTTTCTGCCAAGTTAAGAAAATTGCGCATTTATAGTAAAAATTTAATGTAAAACATATTTTTTAAATATTAATTTAAAATGTGAAAATTAATTAGAAAATTTTATATATAAGAGATAGAAACATTACTGCTTCTTAATCGAATTTTTATGTACGGAAAATTGGATCAAGGATTTCAATTCCAGATATTTCCTTATGAAAAAGATATAAAAGAAAGAAAATTTCAATTATATACATACATATATAATTATATTGAAAATTGCAAACGTTTCCGAATTTATGAACGGCATGCTTTCAAGATTAATTATGAATGAAAATTTCTCTTCTGTATGTAGCTGTTAATTAAACGATGGTTATATTATACGCAAGCTAACTATAGAAGGTACAGGTCTGCACTTTCTTCAACTAGCAGAAAACTTTTGAAGTTATATTGCATACAGAGGAACGTTTGAGTCAAACTCATGATGTTACCAGGAAATTTATATCGCTTCAAATAAATATGTCTCTCAATGAAAGTAAAGTACGACTTTGAAGTTTCGTCACCAAAGTGAAAACTTGGAGGAAATTAGAAATTCAAGAGTTTTGTAAATAAGATCGTTAGCAAATATAACATGATATCTATTGGATATAGTCACTTCACGTATTTCATTTTTTTTCGTATTTCAAAAAAGTGAAAAATTAATGTTATAATTACATAAAATTAATTATTCGCTTACCAACTATCGTTAAATACACAGGATGGCCGATGGGCGGGGTCGTAGATATTTGGCACTCATAAATCCCGGAGTCCTTACGCTGAGGATATCGTATCCTCAAGGTCCAGTCCTCCGTATGAGGAGAGTGTAGTGCCTCGAAACGTTGATCGCTGGTATAGGTATAACGACCAACCGTTAACAAATGTATATCCCGATGCCTTACCCAGGAAACCTGCAAAATAAGATATTGCATCTTAGTCATTCTTATATCATTTTATTTTTTTCTATAGATACACAGATAGAAAAAAAAATTTTATTTGCAGGAATGATTCTATTCTCTAAATTTCTTATTCCAAAAGAGTTAAAATAGTGCCACTATTGAAAAAAATGTGAAAATGCATTCTTAAATAATGGTAACTTTTTTCGGAGTGAGAGTTTACACTTTTGGAGCGAGATTTACTCTACAAACAAAAAAGAAGTAAGATTTCTTTCCTTTTGAATAAATCTCACTCCAAAAGTATGAAAAAAAAGAGTGAAAATCTGTCACTCTTATTAAAAAGTGCAAATTTTCCATTCTTTTTCAATATAGTGACGGTATTTTTCATTACTCTTTATATTTTTTTATAAATTGGAATGAGATTTCACTTCAAGAAAATATAAAGAGTAATTAAAAATAATTTTGTTAATTCAATAACACTAAACTTTCTTTGTAAAGTGTCGAAAATTTGGGGTGCCTCACTAGGATCCACCCGAAATTACAAATATCTGCACAAAATTTGGATTAAAACTACGTGTATATCTTAATATAAAATGAACCACATATTGTGCAAAAATAGTATTCATAATTCTTGTGTACATAGGTAAGATTATATTTACTTTTCGAGATTTGTATGTAAGTTTGTGCATGTAAATGTCTTTCCAGAATGTGAGATGACCTATTACTTTTTTATGATCATTAAAATCGTAATTTTTTAAACTATTATAATCTTGATTTTAAAAAAAGACTACGGTAAGATTTGTGTGCAGTTAGTCAAAGAAGCAGAAGTCTCTGAGCCTCATCTGTTACTAATTGTAAGTCACAAGTAAAAAGTTACATTTTAAACATTTCTTTTCTCTTTTATTTCATTGTTAACCTATCGTAGAGTTTTGCACACGTCAATTTCGGTACTGCGATTTCATTACATAAAAAAAATTAGACATTTCTATGATAACTTGATTTACTAAAGAACTAATGAAATAAATAATATTTTATTAAAACGAAAGCATACCATGTTTATGTTTCATTAATACTATTATCTATTATATAAATTGATAAAATTATTTTTAATTAAATTGTTGCTGTTAAAAGACTCCTGTTTGTTCACTACTACACATTTATATTATGACGTCAGAAACAAGAAGAAAAATAGACAATAAAAATTTTTGCATGATATTGTATATTAATATGGAAATATATTTTAACAAAACAACTCTTATAATTAATAGAATATTTTAAAATATACCGCAAACTTTTTTTTTGTTCCATTAATTAATTAATGAATAATCATATACACTTGGAAATGAATTACGCATAATTAAAAACAAAATGAGCTATATTCACAACTATCCCAAATTGTCAAATTAATAATATATAGAAAAATAAATATGATTTAATTTCCTCCCGAAACAAAAAAATCATTTTCACATATACGATATATTTTATAAGTCTATCGATTGAAAATGGTATTTTGTTGAAAAATTATTCTATTTGAACATAATTTGAGAGAATTTTTATTCTATGCTTTCTTATTTCTATCACATCACAATCTGAAATAATAGTGAATGGAAGTCTTTATACAACATTTTTTTCATATACAATTGACATATTACCGCATTGAATTAATAATTGATTTCCGTTCATTTGTAATATTAATAATAAGACAGCTATACAAGTGTCTTTATAAACAGTTCAACTGATAATGTGAGATGTTTAAGATTATATATGTATACCTTAAAAAAATATAATATAAAAGTATAGAGAAAAAACTTATTAATTGTGTAATATAGTATATCAAATTACACGAATTTTATGTCATTGAGGATCAAAGCAAGTGATGCATGTATATAGGCCACGGCCATGTGAGGAAATAGTGTACCTGTATACATGTCATGGGTGGACTGTCAATATCAGGCGCGTTACTGCCCTACCATATATTTATATATCCTACGGCATTGCCTGCGGCTTGCATAATACATTGCTTGATGAATAAATCGAAAGCTTATTTGTTTATTTAATATCGCTGCTACTGTTGAATTTTTATTGTCTAAATCAAGAATGTGCCATAGCCTGAAAGGAGTAAACGAAATTCAATCAAATCTATAGAGATTATAATTTGAATGTACGTAAAAGTTTCATCAGAGTTTCAATGTACTCAATAATATATACTATAATAATTTTATCGCGCCAGCACGCAAAAAACATGAACAAAATTAATAATTGATATAAAAAAAGTTTCATCAACTGTATTCTCTGAAGTAACATTCACATTCGATTCATTAACCCTAATTAACTCTAGAAATTGGCGAAAATGGCATAACGACTGATACTCGTAAAATAATTTGTTTTATTCAATATTGATCATCCAATTGAAAAATCAAAAAGTTCATCGACTAAAACACAAATTAGCTCAATGAGAAATACCGCATTTTTATGAAATTAATAGGTACATAAATAATTTTCTTAATTGTATACGTAAAGTAATCGTTCTATAAATAAATGCTTGCATATCTTTTATTATTATTCAATTTATTATTACTTAATTTTTAATTTGATGAGGTTTTCAAAAATAATGTTATGTGTCAATGAAAAGTTTAATAAATTGCCGATTAAAATTTCAACTTGTCGTTCTATCGTGACTCAAAATATATATTGGATAAATATTAACAAAATAATTAACTGCTGTTCTTTTCCGGATATGAAATTACTCCCACCGCTATACCTACCAATAAAATTGATCGAGCTAAATATGAAAGCCATCAAAATCTTATCTTGATTCGCAATTTTATCTCCTAATGGTTGAGAGAGAAAAGGCATAACGCTTTCACAGAGATACATATACAAAGTGTCCCGCAATTTTTGGTCAAGCGCTTTTTTATAGATAGAGCACACTCTAAACTGAGTCGAAAAGTCCTCTACCATTTTAGAATTTTCGCAATGGTTAACGAGATATTAATTATTAAACATTTCCGAATATTGATCTCCAATAATTTTTTACTTAAATATTATCAATTTTAAAAAACAGCAAGAGATAAAAATTATTTATTTTCTTCTCATAGCTCTAAGAATTTTTTTCAGAATTTTTTATCAATTGTTTAGTATTATATTTTCTTATTGGCAACTATTTTTACCGACATGAGAAAATACGATATTAAACAATTCTGAAAATATTAAATCAGAACTTCATTTGAGAAGAAAATAAGCAATTTTTGTCTCTCGCTGCTTTTATGTAAAATTGATAGTATTTGAGTAAAAAATTATTGAAAATCAATATTCAGCGATTTTTAGTAATTAATATCTTGTTAACTTTTGCGAAAATTTCAAAATGGTAGAGGACTTTTTGACTCAGTTTAGTCCGCTGTATTTACAGAAAAACATTTAGCCAAAAATTGCGGGATGTCTTGTATTGGCGATATTCAATTTTTTGCTTGCGTGAAAATATTTAAGGTGATTCTTTAATAAAGTGCCGAAAATTTGAAATGAGGTTTGTCACTGAGGTTTGTCACCCAAAATTACAAATATCTGCATAATTTGGATAAAATATTAAAAATACGTGTATATCTTAATGAAATATTATAGTATGAAACATACGATAGTAAATCAAGAGTTGCATCTTCATCGAAAATATTATGTTTACTTTTTGATATACTTGAAATGCAAGTTTATGCACATAAATATCTTTCCAAAATAACCATTAACTTATAATTTTTTTGTAATCATTAAAATTGTAATTTTTTGAACTATTATAATCTTGTTTTTGAGAAAAATCTATGATAAAATTTGTGTGCAATTAGTCAAGGAAGCGTCTAAGCCTTATCGGTCATTAAATTATATGTGAAAGGTTACATTTTCAATATTTTTTTTTCTCTCTCATTTCATGTTAATTTATAATAATATAGAATTTTGCACACATCAATTTCGGTACTTCAACTTTATTACATAAAAAAATTGACATTTCTATGGTAACTTGATTTACTAAAAAAACCACCTTAAATTACTTGAAAGATAGGCATTTCGGGGTTCATTCAAATATAACTTATCGAAATGAATGAAAAGAGTAATTCCAAAAACACATTTTTAGGTTATGTATTTTATGTCCTCGAATTTCAAATCGAATTATGTATCAAACGGTGCTATGTGATGGCACATTTTAGAAAAAAATTTAATTTGAGTATAGGGATAGTCTTGAAGATATTGGCAGTCAAAGAGATCAAATTCCTAACATTTTTAATAATAAAATTGAGTAACTTTATGAGAACATAATAAAATTGAGTAAAAGTCTAGAGTAAAGAATAATGCAATTTTTTTATTTTGGCAAAAGAGAAAGTATTTGGCGTGATCGAACAGGTTGAACGTACATCGCGCTTTTCGGATCATTTTACGGAAACTTCGATGTATTAACTGATCGTGGGTTGACGTCCTCTCGACGGGAGTGACGTTGCCATGGAGAGATTCGTTTTGTCCTGGTTCGTCCTGCATCCGGCACCTGCGCCAGCTGGAGCTCTCGAGATGACACGACCGTGTTATTGGCATTAGCGTTGCCGGCTGAAAGCCAAACAAAATCTATCCATCCTGACGAAGCGATGGGGTTGCTGGCGAACGCTGAAGAACGGGACGAGGAAAACAGAGGCATCGCAACTGTCGTGCCGCGCACATCTAACACGCCGTGCGAATGCAAAATCGGCTTTTGGTAGCTAGCTATTGAAATCGATTCTACAGATTCTGGAGCTGTGAGAGGTTTTCAGTCGCGATCGTTTTAGTGTATACCTGGATTCAACTGAATTCTCCATCTTCATGCAGCTTTAAAGGGCGGCTTTTGCAAAATGGAAGGATTACATTTTCTAACTCGAGCGACGCAAATAGAGTCAAACGCTTTATACAGATTGAAAACTATAAATAATTTATAACAAAGTAAAAGCTTTTTTATACTGAAAAAAATAAAATATTTAATCAGAGTTAAAAATTAGAATTGTGATTGAAAAATTGAATCTTAAAATATGCTGTAAAGTAAAAATGGGATTTTAACTAAAAAATGATTAATTATTGTTGATAGATAATACAATATATTTTCGTTTCGTCAAGAATATTTTATCCGTTTATATATATGTATACGATGTCACATTCAATCTATTCAAGCGTTGCATCGAGGTGATAAAGGGTTTAAAAGCCACATAGTTGTAGACCGCAGTTGGATCGCGTTTATAGATTCGCCTATATGCGGACTACATTGGGATGCAGATATGATGTCACGATGGAGATTTCGCATTGTCCCATCTCAGCACCGAATCCTGACACTTGCGCGAACTACCGCGTACTCCAGATGACGCGTATGTGCCATTGGCATTAATCGCTGCATTGTTTGGCGAAATTCAACCGAAACCTCCGCATGGCAATGGTGCACGATACTATGCATGGCGCTGCATTTCTGTATGATTATACGGCTCTATGATTAGGGAAAGCGAAAATCGTGACGACGATCGTGCATTCATATTGCAATATCAGAATTACGTATTTTAAGAAAATTTTTTCTTATTAGAGAAAATATCTCTGTTTTTGAAGTTATAAATATATATTGAACATTTCTGCTTCCAATCATTCATATGTAAATGTATCAACTGTCTCGTTACTAATAAATGGTTATTATCCACTGCATTATATACATGTTACATTAATTTAATATTTTAATACGATGGCAATAATAATTTAATAATGTGATAACGTTTGGAGTTTGTCCAGAATAAATAATGGTTTACAATATTAATGTTAATGCAGTAAACTTTAAAGCCGATAATCACAAAATACTGCAAATGTATAGTTTTCTCTTCGCTTCATCGAATTTTTAATCTAAAATTCCTTTGAAATGAAAGAGAAGATTATGATTGGCCAAAAGCTTTATGATATAAAGTACACGTCAATCTTCGTAGAGAGCAAGAATAAGAGCAACGAGCACGGTATAGTACGGTTCTAATAATTCTAAGTGCTTTAATAGTACAGCATAGCTTTTATTTCAGGAAACAAGCGCAAAAACTTATCCAGAACATACTGACAGTAGTAATTTAGCTTAGCGCGACTGAAACAAGGTAAAAGCGCGCAGTGATACACATCCTGAGTGATAAAATTCCAGAGTTGGATCTATGTGCAACTCATAAGGCTCAAGGGACTTAAGTGTCAAGGGGTTGCGTGAAATAATTTCGTTCAGAAATAATGTCAATTTCTCAAAGCTACTTATATTGCAGTGAATATAATTGCTTGTTATTGTGCGCGTTTTTATTTACAATAATTACAATCATTAATGTAATACCCTCCCAAAACGTTGCATTTATGATTCAAGATATTGCATAAAGGATATCGATGTCGATGCTATTTGTCACTGTTGCGCGAATAAATTAAGCATCCAGAACAGTTGATATTTTATTTAGAATTAATAAAATTGGAATATTATATATTCTGACAAGTTCAATTATCGCTGCGTATGCTGCAGTTTACTTGAATTGCGGAATTATACGGAACGAACATTTTGCCATTTGGTTTAATTCCGTAATTCAGAACTACGTGTTGACAACACCTAATTCTGTACGTGATTCAAAAATTTAGGACAAGGGAAAAGGCGGAGAAAACTTTGATTAATATTCATAAATCATAGGAATATTGAGTAATATAATCATCGAACGATGCACAAACGTGAGAGCCATAGCCCGTGTTTACGATTACGCTCCGTTTATCAAGTTTTTGTATCATTCATCGAATCTGCCGTTAATCAACAATCCATTGTGGACATTTAAACCGTACGTATTCGATGTGTGAGCACGATTACGAGTCGTTCTCATATTTATGCAATGAATAAACTGCACGATCGCCAATTATTATCGAAAGGCCGCAAAATGGATATCTGGAAATGCAAAAGATAATCACGCGGTTAATGATTCGCTACGTTATTATGACGTCGCTGGATATATCGATTCAAAGCGACGGATTTATCTACAAGTATACGCAGTATAAACTGTAACAAATGATACGCAATGATAATTGAACGAGAACTCGCGTCAGAATATTTAATATTCCATTTTTATTAAATAAAATAAAATATCAAATAATGTAAAAATATTGAAATATTAAATAAATATTTATACTGCTGAAATATTAATAAAAAATTTAATTTGAATATTAACATAAAAAAAGGAGAATGCAATGATATTTCCGATTAATATAAAGAATTAAGCCTTAATAAGAAAAAAATTCCTATTTTTTGATCAAAGCGGATCTTTATCCTTGAATAATGTCCATATATAAATTTACAAATATATTTTTCAGGATGTTTATTAAAATATAAAAAAATTTCCTGAAAATTCCCAGATTTTCCTGGTATTTTTGTTCAAAATTCCGGGTAAAAAATTAGAGAATTTTTTAAATGCAACTTTGAAATAAATCGGAATCAAGTAACATAAATAAACTATCTATTGAAAATTAAGAGGAAGATAGGAATGTTATAAGACTATATCTATCATTTTTTATAATTTAAAGCTGCGAAATATAAAGAAAGTTTGCTACATATAATAATGTCAGTGAACTACTGTATTCTACTGACAATGAGTATTGCCTTCTGATGTATCTATTGTCAACCTGACTTTTTTAATAAAAACTCGCGAAACGCACACGAGAATATATGTGTGTGAATATACACGAATATGTAAATGCCGTACTTATGCTAATTGTCAACATTTTGCATTATTATAACAAAAAAATATCAAAGAAACAATGAAATTTCCAGAAAGAGATAGAATTTAAATTTACAAGTCAAATTCCAAAAAATTCTTTAAATATTGATGAAATTTCATAAAAATTTTTAATTTTTAAAAGCAGAAAAGAAATCTTCTAAAAATTCTAGATTTTCTAAATACTATAGTAAACGTTGTTTTTACAGTTTTATTTTTTATAAACTGTATGCCAATTCGGTTTATCGAACTTGTAATACAATTATAAATTGAAGTTGGAAATAACATCACAAATTACATCAATCGTCAATTGAAAAACTGCAAAGAACTTATTGCGAAAAATATCACCTCCGACGGAATTCGAACCTAGATCTCTCTCATTTCGTGCGAGCGTTTTATTAATTCGATTACAAGGCATAGAGATATATATTTGCCGCAATAACCAGTAATTAGTGAGAGAACGTCGTCTTTTCAAGGAGACATTAGAACAGCTCTATATGAAAGTCTTTCGCGTATTTATTATTAGCATTATTATTAAATTGACGATCAATGTATATTTTCAGCTTCAGTTTATGATTGCGTTTCAAGTCCGATAAACTGAATCGGCGCGCAATTTATAAAATTTAAAATAAAATGTATTTGCAAATTTCCATTAACTATACAAGCATCAAGATTTGTTCTGATCAAAAATAAAAATCTCTCTCTTATTTGATTTATTTCTGTCGATATAAAATTTTCATTTACAATCTTTGTTATTTTATGTTAAGTCCTTAATATTAAAAATTTCAACTTATTACATTCATTATATTCCATCGGAACAGCGAAAACTGCCAAAATCAACCGCATAATAACGTTGCTCTATCTCTTGTGAGGGAAAGCCGATCTCAAGCCTCTGAACAGATTACGATGTCTGCTAATGAAGATGATCATTATCATATAATTGTAAGACGTATTTGCAGTAGCTTCTTGGTCCGAGCAAACACCTAGTAATGATGCACTCTCGTACGTTCACAAGCGGTGGTAATTGATCTTTCACAGCGCTTATGAAAGCAACGTCATATATCACAAGAGATCCGATCACGTCAACAAAGTAAGCTCGAAAGAATGGACGTGTGGTGTAACGGGGCTTTTGCAAACTCGAATGATAAATGTTTCAAACTATTTGTATTCTTTTTAATAGAGATTAAATATTTCGACTTCGACGAAAACAAAAATACTGCTCTGTACTTTGATCAGTTGAATAAAATTAAATATAAGATCTAGTAAAAAGAAATCCATTATTTTTCCAATAGATGACTTTAGTAATCTGTATCTCGCGTTGTATAAGTGTGATCGGGTTACGCTGGCGTTAGAAAGATAAGATTTCGTACTAAAAAAACTTCTCAGACAGTTTTGTGATTGCTTGACTCAGTATTGTTTGAGCGCGCGTCAAAGATGGACACCAGCAAAGAGAAAATATGCCATATTTTACAGTTTTTCTTCGATAAAGGCGAAAACGCAAGCCAGGCGAAAATGTGAATAGTGTTTATGGTCCTGATACTGTAACAGCCAATCACGCGCAATTTTGGTTTCGTCGATTCCGTTCCGGTAATTTTGACGTCAAAGATGCACCACGCTCTGGAAGGCCAATTGTCGAAAATGTCGATAAAATAATGGAAATCGTCGAGTCCGACCGTCATGTAAGCACTGTTTTGATTGCCCAGGAGCTAAACATTGCACAAAAAACCGTTTGGAACCATTTGAATAAGGCTGGATATAAAAAGTTACTACACCTAATATCTGCAGCAATCGCAAACGATTAACCCTCAAACAGAAACTATCAGAAACTGTCAGTTTGATTTCTAGAAGAAAGAAAATATAATGGGGTAATTCTTATCCAACTTTGTTACGAGCACACGCAAACCTGAAATTTAGATGTAATAAATATGCGATTACAGAAGCGCAAAAGATTATCGAAACCAGTTTTGTGGTAGAGCGGCTTTCTTAAGAAAGTTACGATCGGTTGATCGTGTGTGGTCATGCTATCTCGTACTTATGCGATCAATCCTTTATTCTTAACATTCTCAATACGTTTATTCAGCAATGCCATTCAATGATCGAATGAACTGCGATGTTTCAATGCAAGTTACAAAGACGTCATTGATGGTTTCCTATTTCAAGTTGGTTTTACATATTGTTTTATATATGTATTATATATAACATATGTATATTGCATACATAAGTATTATAGAAGTAAAAAGGCATTAATGATGCTTTTTATACAACGACGAGAAGTAATGTCGCAAAACGAAGAGAAGGTGATGTGATGACACCCTCAAATATCAAAACCGTCTGGTACAATCAGGATAATTGTACGAGGGGAATATTTTAAGCGATATAATTCGTCGACGCGCGTGTTGCACAAAAAGAATGCTCGGTTAATAATGCAGGAACATAAACGCTAACATCGCCTGCCTTTTTCATGAGATACCGGCGCTGTGCACGATGAAGGAACAGTAATGTTTATTTAATAGCCCCATTTACGTTGGACGAACTGCACCACGGACTTCACCGTGTAAGAACAGCGATTTTATATTTTATAAGCGAATCGTGTCCCTATAGACGTGCATTTGTTCCTATCGCGCGCATGGCTGCCATCGTTAATCATATCGTTATTCATGTCATAATTATATCAAGTTGTAATTATAACAAAAGAGATAAAAATTCTTGATCGTGAGAAGAAAAATTCAATAACATAAGTTTATATATTTAAAATATTAAACAACTAGTTAAATGCTCTAAAATTTTAATAAAACAGAATTGCACTTTTTATGCCCCCCCCTCTCTCTCTCTCTCTCTCTCTCTCTCTCTCTCTCTGATTAAAGAATTTTTCAAAATTAGTTTCTAGTATATATTTTACGTATCTCAGTAATTCACGTTTGTTACTTTTTTACTGATACAATTTGGATAACACTTTAACTTTCTATTCGTGGACCATCGATCGATTATAAGATCGTTTAACAGGTCTCTTGATGGCGAACGAGCGAGCGGGCAAATCTGACGACGTGACACGCCGTTAAAGTATCCGCTACGATCGCGAGGAAGGGTCGCAAGGTCGTTCGTGCGGCCCTACCCTTAAATTATTCAACAGCGGCGTGGGGTAGCCGGCCAACGCGCTGTCCGCTTCGAGTTAAGATATAGCGCCTCTAGTCACGAACCAGACGATGGATTTTCCGATGGCTCACCGTTCGATTCCCCAAGTTCTTCACCTTGCACACGAGATGCACCGTTTTCCCCACCAGCCCGGTAAAATTCGACTGCATTGAAATGTCAAAATGAGGACCGGTGCCTGGCGTCGGCCATTCCTCCAGGAAGTCGGTCCGAAAGTTTCGTAAGCATGACGCTATACCACCTGAAAACAAAAGTATCCTTACGATTAATGCTAATTCTTCTGAAAGGTGCCATTTATTAAAAATTTAAGATTGCACTAAAAACAGATCTATCGCGAATTGTAATCAATAATAGATTTCTGACGAGATTGTCAGATCGATTTTGTATAGCGTTACTTCTCGTTTATAAATGATTGGTAAGAATAAAATTGTCACAAATTTTCTATACCATTTTTAACGCAGTCATATCAGGTATGCCAAAACTGGCAACGGAATAATTGTATATCTCGTCTCATAATTCTTTAGTATAATAGCACACAGCACATTTGTAATGTCGTCGTTGATGTTTCGTATATGGAAAAAATAATTGTACTAAAGTACTAAATATTTAGGTAGATATAAATTTAAAAATATAATTTTGTTGAACCATCAAAATAATTATGTAAAAAATTCACGTATAATGTTAGTGAGCAGTGCTACATAAAGTTTTGTCATTGTAGCAACCAATTTGAGACCGTATACGTCCTACATAATTTATTTTAACAATCAAACAAAATTATTTTCAGACCTGTATCTACCTAGCTTTTAAATACTTGAGCAAAGCAGTTCTTTTAGTGCACATTTGAAGTTGATGTCCATGGAATATTCTAAGAATTCAGCAAATCTCTCAGCGCATTTACGATGTATTACATTTTACAAAGCTACTTGAATCTCAAAACGTGGAAACTCAGCATCAACCCGTTAACGTTTGCGTCACATCGAAGATCGTATGTTGCATCAACGTCACGGATTGTCGCGTCACATCAAGTCGCGCACGTGAAAGTTCGCGTGGCAGTACGCGAACGGACCTATTTAAATATATCACATTATATCTTGACGTGACGGTAACGTTCCTTTTCGTGACGGCAACACGACGTTACAGCCGGATTTCCCCTGAAATCTGCGCGTTACCGTGTACACGCATACCGTGCATTTACTAACTGCTAAGCTTATCACGCGTGCTATTCGAGAGATATTTTTTCCAGTGTATCTTGTAACGTTATATAGAACGTATGGGTGCGCGCGCGCGTGGAAAGATTATTCCATTGAAATAAATTAATTCTGTGGAGAGGAGACTACTCTCTCGATAGAAAACGCAAACGGATTTATTAACAGTTGTACGCAAAGCACGCGCTTTAAATATCAGATTAAGATATAAACTGAAATATCAATACTGTATGTTACAAAACTTTTTAAATCCATCATTGTGAATGTATTCAAAAAAATTGTCGATATTTGGAAAAAATATTTCATTCGGAAAAAATATTTCTGAAGCGTAACACAGTTTCTTTTGAAACGCGCGACATGTTTTTTTTCCCCAATATTAATTCCCAGCGTATCTTTTCTATGGAATAGGCTTTATTTTTTTGTAATAAAAGTTTTCGTTAGAAAAAATAATCTTGAACAAAATATAAATTACGAAATTTTTGCTGGAAAACATAAAATACTTGTAATATTTTTATTTAAAATAGTCCAAGTTAAAATAGTCTTTGTTTTCCAATATTAAGTATAATACTGTTTCTTTTTGGATTTCGTTATTTTTAACGTTAAGCAACGGTAGTCTCTAATTAAATTCCTTTTTTAACATAAAGTCATTTGCTGTAACATAAATATTGACAAATAGCATTTGCAAAATAATAAATGCAAAAATAGCATACATTTGGTGATTATTTCGTTTCCATATTTTCAGTTGTAGACAAAAATCATCATTAGTATATATAACGTAGGTAATTCTGCCAGTGCAATGTAAATATTTGGATAGCACTCTTCATATTATACATATTATCATCAAATTACCCATGTTAAGCCGAATATCCATGTAATTTCTCTTATTAAGTTTTTATTAGCTTTATCTCATTCTATAATTTTAAAACAATGCTGCGTTATATGCTTTTGCACGAGACACGCAATTGTGATTAAATACAATTTAATTACGTATCTTTTTACCTCTTTAATAAATGCATCCCAAATGCACCCTGGTGAAATGCTCATGCCATTACTTTTTGAATAAACAAGCATTTGCATTGTATATTTATGCATTACATTATATGAAGAGTATATTTTTCTAAAAAAAATATTTAAAAAATTGAACATAAATCTTTGACGTAACTTAAAATGCAAGTACTGGTGCTGTTACGTGCTATTTTGAGATAACTAATGCGAATGTTCTCTCCGGCGTTGACAACAATTCACGTATAATCCGCATTCTTACACTCGAATTCGCGATTCTTGATTAAGACGAGGAAATACATAGGCAACTGCAGCGGTGCAAATACCTGAGGCGCACGCACGAACTATCGCCAACTCCGGAATTGTACTTCCGGATCAGCTGTGTGCGGGCAAGCACTTTCTCAGTTGCGAATTATATTTCGTCAAGTGCTTCACAAAGCCAGACAGCCGTACGCCGCGAATTTCCGACTGCACCATGTTTAGGGCGAGTTCGCGATTAGAACGGAATTGCATGTACTCTCGCTCGTTGCCGGAGTTGATTTCAACCGGGATGAAGATACTTGCTCCACTTCCTCACTATACGCGTTGTCAGCGACAATATTTAACCGCCAAAGATCCTCGAATTATATAGTAATTTAACGAGGTCTCAGAGGCGATTCAAGTTGTGGAAAGATATTATTCTTTAATAGCAAAAAACACCAATATTAAATTTTATACTGCATATTGAAATTAATCTTAAGATTCTATAAATTTGTAGAAATTAAGAAATATTTAAAGACTCAAATTTACATCAAGACTATGATATTTACACAAAGAATAGATAAATACATTAAAAAGTAGAATAGAGCTCAATTGTATTAGGTCATTTTTTATTTTTATAATTAAAGTTAATTCTTTTTTCCAATCCTCTTTCGAAAAATTGCATTCGTGCGATAAAACTAACGCATTTCTTTGCGTTCTTAACATCGCCGCAAGACAACGATTAATCTCCGGACTTTAACGGGAGAATAGCTTCCGGGCTTGAAAGCGCTATGAAGTTAAAGGCGACGTAGACGTGCACGTAATATCAAACTTCATCGATGACAGGATTAAACATAATCGCCGCCGGCGCACTCTATTTCTCTTCGTACCTCCAATTTCGTCGAACTTTTCGAAATACTGGCCGACGTGTCGCGACGTGCCATTGCGGATAATACGAAACTTCGAAACGAATTGGTTTTCCGTAGCGTATAACGTCGCACACGAGGGCCGCGTGCTCGCGCGTATTGTCATAAAATAACCCTGGTAATTGCCTTTCAAAACTTTTCGCTAGTAGAAGCACTTCCGTGACGGGAGAACAGAATTCTGCCCAGGTTCGCGAGACCGCCACTCATTGGCGTCCGTTTGCCGTGAGGCCTCTTGCTGTTCGAGGCGTTCCCTCGAACAGGACCTGTTCGATGCAGATATGCCCGCACAAGCCTCACGTCATTCGTTTTCTGCTCGCGAAATTAATTTTCCTACTCGAATTCTTTTGCAGGAACTTTATCACGTTTCATGCGAGAAAAGTTCAGTCCGTGCACCTTTCATCGAAATTTCCAAACAAGGAATGCGCGCCAATTGGAACAACGATATTTATTTCCGTGCCGACGTATTCAATTAGTCTGACTGAGTCAATTGAGACATAATAAATTACTTAACTATAAATATCTCCTTTTTATGCTTGGTTTATATTTTTGAATATCTGTAACTGTATCGAGATATTTCTTGTAACGACTACATGAATATATCTATAATTAAATCTTCCTTTTTCGAAATCATTTATCTTTATATTTAGTTTGTTTCAAACAACAACAATTGCATATTTGCTAGAAACAAATTATCTTTATACAATATTATCACAGAAAATTTTACACAATATACTATATCACAAATAACTGCTAATATGAATTACTCTTATGTGATTGCTATTACGCTTTGCGTTCAAAATAGAATGTTTAAATTTGTATACGCATATATGCGTACATTAGCTGGATACGAAAGGGAAATATTAAGTTATTAATCACTTCATTCCATATGCAAATTAAATTATACAGATGTGGAAACAGCTGATAATAAGTAGACACGACATTTCACGTTCTATATTTCATATAGTCCCAATGCAATAATTTTTCGTATAACAAAACATCCACGTTTTCGTATCTTGTCGACAATTGTTATGATTGTTAATGCAAGCGAGCAAGTATGCAGATGATTTAAGTGCATTTCTCGATGACACGTGAAAAACGATCGGATTAAAATCTCCTTAGTGGAACGCTACGTTGTTGACGCAATGGGCTTGCTATTGATTCAAACGACCGTCGGTCGATCGAGTTTTATGGTTCTTTTAGCTGGAAGGGAGTTGAAACAAGTTCACCCCTGATTATCGGATCGACCAAGCTATTCTGTTGTACTAGAAATTAATTTTGTTCCGGAAGCTACGTGAACACGGATTTTCCCTTCGTTATGTATCGACAGTTTCGGATGTCACTTTATAATTTCTCTTTATTAAAATTCGGAAGAATTTTAAAACAGTTTAATTTTACGTCGCAATTTATTGGTATCTGTTTTTGCTGAGAGACTATCTACTTTATTAATATTTCTTTTTTTTTTATTTCGAAATTTTCTATTAGTAATTACTCAAACTTTTTCAACCCCAGAATGCTATCGATACGTAAATTTTACGTAAACGAGGTCATTGAGAGTTAAGCCATGGCTTCAGTGATCATTAGGAGGTTCAATCTACCGTATTAAAAGCTACAACAAGCGAAGATAAGCTTTTAAAAATTTTGTTTGTTATATATTAATTTAGATCCTTTGGTGATCAGCATTATATAGCAGAGAGTGTGATAAGTCATTTCAACTTTTAAGCAGCTTTGTACAGGGTGGGCCATCTATTGGTACGTTTTTGAATTTCGTCGTATGGCAACACCGAACGAGCTACAGACCCGAAATTTTGACAGTTTATTAGTCATACCGTCCGCGGCACGAAACAACATGTTTTCTCTTGAAGAGCGTTTTGAAATTTTAAAAACTTATTTTCAAAGTCAGTGCTGTGTCGCCGAAACTGTACGAATTTTGAAAAGAAATATGGGTCGTGATAGAGCACCCACCGAAGGAGCTATACGCAAATTGGTGAGGAAAGTTCGTGAGAAAGGGATGTTAGTGGATGACATTATATTACGACTGTTTTGAGTGAAATTGGCGCCGAGGTAGTCCAAAATGTCATTAATAATTGGGGTGACCGAATGGCATACTGTAAGGCCAGTAGAGGGAGCCACATGAACGAAATCGTTTTTCATTCTTGACGCGGATACTTTTAGCTTCACAAAAAAAAAAAATTAATAAAAAATATCAATGTATGCTCATTTGATCGCATTTTTAAAAACGTACCAATAGATGGCCCACCCTGTATTATTATTTTTATTGTATATATATTTTATTTAAGTATATAAGGAAACATGTATAAATAATTAAACTACATACTTCATATCATTTCAAGTAGGGATGCATCGGATCGTAAAATTAGCGGATATCGGATATCAGATATCCGGACAGAATGTAACATCGGATATCCAACATTTTCCGGATATCCAACCGGATTCTGAGAATGTGTCTTCTAAAAAAAAATGTCTATAGGCGAAGAAGATTGTAATTTTGCAACAACGTATAAGATGTATATTATAGCATTAAGAATATACATACTTATTTCTAGAACTTGTATAAGAAAAAATCAATAATTTAATGATATCAAATTTCAATCAGATATATTCCCGAATAATAATAATATCCGATCGAATAGTATAAAAGTGTCGGATAATACCGAATACCGGATACTTTCCAGTGCACTCCTAATTTCAAGATTGAATTTGATGGTATGCTTATTCTTTTTATCCTTTTAAGTTAATCGTTAGATTATTTGTGTTCATAAAAGTCTAAATTACAAATATTTTATCGTTAAAAGTGAGAAATGTATAAAAAAACTTGTGTTACATTTATTAAGAGTAATTTATTTGCTATTTGCCACTAATATGTAAAATTCACATATTAATATGTAAAATTTACATATTAATAGCAATATTGCTACTCAACATCGACAGCATTCTAGGGTTAATGTAATCTTTGTTAACTTTTACATATTTTTTCCAATCTTTGTGATTAGTGTATCAAATACTACTTTTTATTCATAATCAAGCTCTATATTTATCTATTGCAAATATATGCTATATAAACTCAGACACTCTCTTCTTTTCCTTTTTAAGATTCGGCTCTCGAGATATACTAAACACAGAAAATAGCTAAAGATAAAGACGCGTTTGCAAGGCAAGTTTATCATAGATGACGGATTATCCATAATCCTTCACCGGAAATTAATTTCGCGCTCGAATCCACAAGAACGATTTTTGCGCGGGTTCGATCGTCTGCCCGTCGCATATCATCGTTGTCTTTCCGATCTCCCCTGATGGAATTTCAACAAAATCATTTTGATATTACGAAGGAAAGGATATCACATGTAAATTGATCGAAATTGGAACTATTTCGAATCCTAAACTAATGGAAGAGGAGATAGAAATGTGGGTGCCAGTGTACGGTATATCTATTAGTAAGAAGACCTTTCATGTTTCGCGATACGTCAGATCAATGTCGTTTCGAGTTCGTTCGTAAATTGTAGAAAACTGCTACAAAACCTGACGGAGGATCGAGTATATAGATGGTTTTATACACATTACAATTATTTCAGATCCTAGCGACATCCAACGAGAAAGACTCAGACATCGCTATCATGCCTCATTCGTCAACCTAGAGGTAGATTCTTTTGGACATTGAAGGACAATGGTTGGTTTGACCAGCCAGCCGCAAAATCCTATTTCCCGTTGTACCTTGTCTCTCTCTCGGAATCGGCTTCCTCTCCCGCAGTCGGATAAGCCAACTTTGTTTCCTGGCACTCGAATATCCCGTATTCCCTTTTTTATTTCTTTTCCTTCCATTGGACAGCTAGTGCGAGCTTCTGCGGTCGCGTTTCGATGGATGGAAGAAGAGAAAGAAAAGAGCGGAAGAGGCCACTGCAATTGCAAAAAGCTCCGAATCGAATGCGTCTGCGTCATTGGTATATCGGTTGAGGCTGTCAGAAACGTTTGGAAGATTCAGTTAGAAGAATAGCATTAGTTTGTTCGATTTGATGCATCGAAATGATTTGTTTAAATGGATCAACCAATTCAATGTTACAATAGTAATCTGAGCGCACATGTGCTTGCATTTATAATTATTTTATAGTAATTAATATTAAAATAAAACCGTAATCATTAAATGTTATAATAAAAGTAATAATGAGAACGGAATCATATTTCTAATTGTATAAAGATATGCGATTCGAAAATTTGAAATAATTAAAAAAATATGATTAAAGAGATTTCCATCAAAAATTTAATTTTAATTAATCTAGAAATCCGTATATTGGATATTAACGTTTTCATTACGTTACATAATATTTCAATTAAAAAATTAAAAAATATTGGATATTAATATAAATAAATAATTTAATAAAGTAAAAACTCTTTCGCGTAAATCGCGTAGGTACTGCAGCGAGATGTCACATTATAAAGTTAACAATAATTGTTAACTCCGCTTAATTGTACAGAGTGCAACCATATTGCAACAAACTTTCGCGGAACAATTAGAAAATATTCCACAACAAACGGTTTCGTAGCTGCAAGAGAAGTTTCATAAATAATCAAGTAATTACGTGTTTCAGTTCATTACATTTTTGATGACTAACATTCCCTCTCTGGAGACTACATTCTTATATATTTCCGATTCATCCTATGGTAGAGATCCATTGTGCTTCGCTCCTACATTTCGTATTCCGTATTTCGTATCGATTTTAGGGAAAGCAAATCTCTGAGCCATAACGAATGATTCGTATATCCATCCATTTATCTATCTACATAGCTAATGCCCGGCTCATGTATACCTATCTACCTGTTTACCCATCTACCTAATGTACTACCTACTTGCGCGTCTCGAAGTTACTAGACTTTCCGTCTTCCATCGAGCACACGCTGCACACTCGGGACTCTCGATAGGGAGAAGATGGGGCGTAAGTAACTATCGCGAAAACTTTTCATGCCGCTTTTACTCCCGGCTACAATATGCTTCACAAGATGGAAATAGCGCTTGGCACTGCTATGTGACCTCGCGCGAACTCTGCCATCCGGCGGCTGTCAGTGTCGTTAATTTCCGATCAGTCATGTGAAAGGAGGTGAGAAAGCTCTTAATTCTTCCATTAATCTTTCGTTGCCTCCTTTATCTTGCAAATAAGTAACGTAAGGAAGCAATGTCACACGTTTCTACACGTCGTTCCTATTTTTGTTGAACTTGCTCGATTGTTAACGAATCTCGCTGTCTATTTCCATTACCCCGCCGTCTCATTAACATTACCGCTAATGAAGACAGTGGGTCGGCGAGAAAAGCGCACAATTTTCCTAACTTTATAAAATCCGCTGTAAAGTTTGAGATCCGTGATTGTGTAAACGCAACATTAACACGCAACGCTCGGAGACACGATCGTCGTCTCTTCTGAATAGCAAAACGAAGATCACCACATATGTCGACACATATCCTCCTAGAGTCACTCTCTCGTCACTATTACGATAACCTACGTTCCGGTAGTACAGCTCATTAAGTTTTAACACAGTCGATATGTCTATGTCGCGTAATTCTCTGTCCCTCTGATAATGTTAATAACGCGTCACATTGCAAATCGTGAAGCATGATGGGCAGAGTGTGCTGCGAGAAGCTGTTAGTGAGTCGTTAGATAATAAACGTCTGAGTCGTGATGAACGGCGAACACGTGATTGCGACGACACAGGATCGTCGGAGTGGCGAATATCAATTATAGCGCGTCAAATATAAACCATTTATTCTTGATCAGCATACGTTATATACGTTATATACGATTTATTTGAAAAAGATTAAATTAAAGATTAAATTAATTTCAGCTGTTCACGAGTTAACGCGTCATCGCAAATGAGATATTAATTTCGTCTGCCATATAAATTTTCGATAAAATTAGGACGTCATGTTTTGCGTCAAATTATTGTCTTTTTCAATATGCTAATATATATACCGTGTTACATTCCAATTCGGTTAAATTAAAACTGCGTCTTTCGCGGTCGGTGCGATAGTAATTAACTGAATTTGAAATTTGAATTTTAACGACGGACCACGTGCGGTTTATTGCCGTCGTTGTTTTTAATTATGCCGTCACATGTGAAAATGAACGAACAAAGACGCGCGACCGAGAATGGGAAAAAAATCGCGCACACGATGGCAAGTAATATATAATGGAACGCAATGGTATTAAGCAGAGTTATACCCGTACTTTCCTCTTGTGTGTCTCTTTCTTCTCTTTTCCGGACGTTTTAGTTACGAGCCGTGACAGTTGTGCCATGACACATTTCATTCGGTGAAACGCATACACGCTAGCGACACGTGAGAAAATCGCCGCGAGTTTTCGCAATGACACTGATTTCATCGAAGAAACTTCGAGCGCGAATTCAGCGTCGCACACATAAGGATGAAAATTACTACCTACATTAATCCGCGTGTAATTCCATCTTCCCGAAACTTCACCGATGATCCTCATACAATCGAATAAATCTCAACCTTCACTTTGATAATAATTTAAAATAATTTAAAATAATTTAAAATAATTTAAAATAATTCAAAATTATCTCTGCCTATATTTCTTTTTTTTTTATAGTATTGATAAAGTATAAAGTATTAGAAAAAGTATGAGACATGTTGCAGCGATAACTTTAAGTTTACTTACTGTCATCTTACTTTAACTATCATTTAAGTGTTAGCGACAAGAGTAATTTATCACACATGTATAGTATAAGTGTATAGGTACAGTCGCGAAACGCAGTACTCTGTAATTGAAGCTACGGCTACATGTAGGTCGGTTAAAATATGCACGCGCTGTCATTGCAGAGTCGCTGCTCTTTTTTTCGTTTTATATACAATCTCTCTGTGAAACGTTATTTTATGCGTATCCGAGTGAAATGGGAACTTGGTGGAATTCCGACGAAGTGCGAATTTTATAAAATCGAAAACAGCTCGAAGCATAAATGATTGTACGTTGTGCTGGCGATTAATATGTATTTTATTGAAAACTTTTATCAGCAATTCGTTCAGCCGTTTGAGCTAGAAATTAACACAAACTTGAATACTGATCGAATGTGTCTGTGACCTAATTTACATGATGCCTTTTTACTAGCATGCTAGTACTTTAGCGAACTAGAAAACTAGTAGTTAAAAATGTATTATTTTATAAGTTATATATTATATTTTTTAAAAATTCTAGTAGCTAAAAATATATAATTTATATTGGTTTGGGAAAGTCTTTTCACAAGTTGGTAAAATATCTTTCCTCATTAATTCTTCGTTAAAAATGAAAAAATTTAAATTTTAGAAAAGGATTTTAAAGCTTGAAATCTCTGCTTTTGAATGGTTACTATATTTTTTTGAATATATGTGAGGTTTGTAATTTTTACATATAAAAAACTACGAACTGAAAAAATGAAAAATTTTCTTTTTACTTTGTAGGTCTTTTACTTGTAAAAGGATTTTTTTCCCTAACCTAATATTTTTCAGCTGCTAGTTTTTACAATTTGCTAGAAAATTAGTTGCTAGTAAAAAAAGCATCGTGTAAATCAGACCTATTTGGTCTATACATCTATACATTTTCGTTCAGTCATCTTGGCAATATCTTATATATCATGAATGAACATATAATTGACAGACTCAATCCTATTTTCTTTTTAAAGAACTTTTATCGCCGGCGTTATACTGATCATTGAACTTTTTAAAACTATATCTTGTATATTTTCACAAGAAAGTTTGAAATACATCGTTTGCGCCAAATGCCAAATATTGGCTTATTTCCGAGAAAATTCTCGATCTTTTATCCGTCTGTTTCTACTTTTCTAATAGAGACGATGTACTCAGGATGCGTTAAGAATTACTGTACAAATTTTCCAACAGAAAAAGTATGAATAATATGATAAGAAAACTCATGAAATATGTAAAGCTAATAGAACTAAAAGAACAAGTCAATATTCATATCCGTTCTTACTTCAAGATTGTCTTAAGTAATGTCTTAAGATTCTAATATGACTGTGTAATTGGTTTATATTTAATATTTAGATATTTTAAGATTGCACTTAAAATGATCTTAAATATTAGAATTGATTTTGAATGCTTAGCCTATGAAAGAGTATAGAATATAAAACAAATTAGAAAAAATACTAAAATAAGTAGTAAGGACACTCCTATATATATATACGTATATAAGAACAATTTACAGCAATTATTAATGCCCGTTTCTATCAATATATATTAATTTTAATGTCGATTCAATTTATTCTTAATCTTTTCTATCCATATAGAAAGATTGCAGAATGATTTCATTGATTGCAATATTGCATGGTGATTGCGAAACATTGCTGAATCATTGCAAAATTCCAATAATATTAAGATGTCCACTTTCTGTTATATTGCAAAAAAACATTCCATATTGTAATGTATTTGAATAAATTTTTTACGAAGACTCTCTAAAACTATTTCTATACATGTATCTCACTAACTTTAATTTTTCTACAAATCGCATTTCTAGTGATATGTGCTTTCCAAAAGCAATTTTTTTGGTAAAACCGTAAAATATTCCAATAAATATAATATTAATTTCTGAAGAATAAATTTATTCGTAAGGATAAAGCACATGTGTGCCCCGAACAAACTACACAAATATTATTGACATTAATATAATAATACAGTCGCTTGATAAGTTAATCACGGATTAAATTAATCGCAGTGATTCTTTTTAATTTAAAACCACTTCAAGTCAATTGAAATCGATTAAAAATGATATAAAATTTATCAATAAAGTTCGAGCGCTGGTTTATTCTTGCATTCACATCAGGCATAAATACATCATCGATCACATAATTAATATTTCGATAAATCGTTTTTAGCAGTTTAATTGCTTATCATCTTATCAATAATGTTGCATTGATTATATCCAAACTCGATATTACACAATCTTTTGATTTAACATATTTAAAATAAATATAAAACTTAGCTAATGAAATGGCTGTCAAATAATAGATCAATAAATAAAAAGACTGTACTACATAAATATTGTAGAAACTTACATATTTATATTATTATTATTGTAACAATTAAAGAATTACAGTTTTGCAATGTTTGTGGAATATTACAAGCATATTACTGACATTTTGCAGAAATATTGTTAATTTACATTTCTGTAATACCTCTGCAATGTTACATTGCAATCTGTAATATTGCAACATGGTAGCAATATTAATCTTCTGTGCTGTATGAGTATTCATTTTTCTAATTTTTAGAACTAGAAGAAGATAAAGAATAAATGAATCGACCGATATTAAAATTAATCTACATTAGTAAAAACAGGCGTAAATGTGTTTACAATTCATTTATTATTTATTTATTATTTATTTTATACATATTTTTCAAAATAAAAATGAAATTATGAAAAACTTATAGATTATTCTCAACCACATTTAAAAATAATACGACAAATTTGGTGAAAATTTACTATCTGGTACTATAAGTTATTTTAATAAATAGTAGTATTTTTTAAATCTGTGCTCTAATAAAAAATATAGATGGAAATGTCTTATAAAATAAATGACAAAAATCTTAATTTTTAAATATAAATACATATTGCGTATTCAAAATTATTTGTGTATAGAATTACATTACGATGCATAAACTAGTTGCCCAATAAATATCTAAAATATTTATTTGTTCTATATGTTTGTAACTAATCAATAAATGAAACTTAACAATTATTTTGAATATTTAAAGGACTTATTTAAAAAATTTAGATTTTTGTTATTAAAAAAATTTTAATTTTTAACTATAAAAATAATAATAAATAAAATTAATAAACGATAAAAATGTGTCATTAAATAAAAAGGTAATCTTATTCATACAACTTTTATATATATATAGTTTATTTGAAGTGTAAGTATTAAACACATTTCCAAATTTAATTTGCTTTGCAGGGATTACGTTCAATATATCCTTAAAAAAGTATATATATGTATATATATATATATACTACAAATTATATTGTATAAATAAAATTTAAAACAAAGTTATTAGAAGTGGCTCGATAAAATAAAAAATAAATAATAGAGAATATACAGCCACATCCGCAAGTTGTTTTTCGCACAAATCATATATTTAAAATTAATTACATGTAAATGTTTCAAATCGTGACATTGTTCAATGTCACTGTAATTACATGAATTCTCGTACATAACAAGATTTCTTACCATCATAGAGAATATTTTTCCATCTACGTAAATATTCTTCAAACATATTCAGTATTGCATTATCATGTTATATTTGATAATTGTGAAAACACGGAATCCGGTAATCCCGTGTTGTAATATACAAATTATCAAGAATCAATTCTTAATTTATTGTAAAGGAGATCAGGAAGACAAGATTAATTTTCTCTAAATTTTGTACTGCAACAACTTATTTTGTTATTTCATTATTTAACATTCGCTTTCTTTTGATTGTATTGATGATGGTCACGACTTGACCGAAACGTTTGCATGTAATTAATTTTAAATATATGACTTGTACGAAAAACAATTTGTGTATGTGACTGTATGCTCTCTATTATTTATGTTTTACATTGTATATATAATATATATGTATGTAATATATATATGTACGAATTCATGAATTTTGGATCACTCACAATCAATATATATATATATATATATATATATATATATATATA
>NW_011627052.1:398733-409450 GCF_000204515.1 Acromyrmex echinatior | reverse complement strand
TCCCCCCGTGTTAGGTATCCCCCGCGCCTACAAATACTTCCCCGCACTCCGCATTCCCCTCTAGCCCCTGGGTTAGAACCCGCCTAGTATATCTACTCACACGCAATGAGATTCGGCGATTTCGCTGTGGCGAGAGGGTGGCAAGCTTTATGTGAAAACAGAATACAATAACTTATGTGAATCGAGCGAACAGCACGCGGCAGCTAAAAGGTCAATTACTCGCGGTAGTTCCCTGTATGGGACTTTGTTTGAGATCGTTAATTCGGGAAAAGCAAGAATTCTTTCAGTCGACCGACAGTAATTGTCATTGAACGCACGCATAAAGTGAGCTCGTGATTTCATCTCGAGCATGATCTTAATCCTCGTTGAAATCATCGATTTGGCATTCTTTGTTCTTTTAAACCAATTCGGTACACGCAAACAAGCATCCGGAAACGGACAATCGAAAGTTCTAGAACAATTCAATTCGCGCACGCGAGCGCCGCGCTCCGACGAATACGTCACGCGCTGTCACCAATCCCACGTACGGATTTTCTATCGCGCATGACTGTTACGTTGAACGTCGTTAGAAAAGAATCCAAAGCGCCAATCAATTTTGTACAAATAATGCCACGTAATAATTACGATTGTGGCAAAATTTTATTGGATTTTTCCCAAGAAGAAAGCCCAGGCCGAAAGCAGTAAATGCTTCGATCTCGCCGTCCTCTTGCTTAGAGTTTTAGACTTCTTAGAGTTCTTAGAGTCATAGTCTCGCTACTATATCGCTTCGTAAAACCGCCGTGCTAACCGCTTAGTGAAAACCGCTATAAAACGAATCTTTTCGAGAAGTGCCGAGAAAATTGCCGAGATTTTCCATCACCGCGATTCCAACTACAATTTGGAAAAGGTGACCGCATTTAATATTCTGTTAATCTAATATTTAATTAATTATATTTTCTGAATTTGTAACTGAGCATATTAAAGAAAATTCTTTTGTTAAATTTCAAAGAAACGAAGTTCTCTTTACTGTCGTGTATCATATCAACCGTGTACCGTTCTCTCACTCGAATCTTTCCCGCACAGACTTAGCCTCTCGACTCGAATTTGGCACATGCTATTTACTCGACTTTACGATGTCAAAGATTAGCAACTTTACAGTATTTCTATGCTTGCCTCATCGGCAATTCCTCCTTCGCGATCTTTTCGATCTACCTATCTTTGCTTGGCTCGCTTCAATTTTCGACAATTTTCTCCTTACGTTCATTTCCCAGTGGATCCTGCGTCTTCTTCTCATAATCTACATGAGGCTCGTGTCACAATGCAAATGATTTCGGCAGGCCCGGCGGGGGATGCACAGACCGCGAGATTCTTCGGAAGCGGGCCTCCCGGCGCCTGATTGGCCGATAGCCGCACCGCGCGACCCCGCGAATCGCGTGGGTCCGTGGCAGTGACACAGCTTTCCGCGGAATCCAAATTTTGCCGAATTTGGCTTTCTCTCAATTGATTCTTCTCGCACAGAGTTCCTCCCTGCTTCCTGCAGCTCCTCTTGCTCGAATTTTAGATCGCTACGGTCTTTTTGGCGAACGTTTTAGTGAGTCCTCCTGAGAAATTACATCCTGAAGTTTCGGCATCCTCCATTTTTCCTGTAAAACAAGATCGGTACTAAAAGAGCGCAAATAGTTGATGCGCAATAATTGATAGCAAATTTAAAAGAGTGATACCTGTGTACCCCCACTGTTGGGAGTAGTCCGGAGCCTCTTCGGGGACGATCTTCTTTGATGATCCTCTCCTCTGCTAGCATCGAGTAAGACAGCTCGATACAATCAACGCACACAGCTACCGATCCTTACTCTGGTTAGCTTTACTTAATGATTCTCGCAAAAGATAATAAGAAAAACAAAGAAAAATAAATAAATTAAAGTGGCGCCTGAAGCAACTTTATTCGCCCTTACGAGCCGGGAGGACTCAGGATCCACTTGGCTCATCCGTGACACAGTGACAAAAAACATCACGTCACATATATATAACATCCAGCTGTCGAGCTGTCCTTGGTTTTCAACCAAGACGCCGGCTGTAACCATGACAACCGACAGACCTTCACCGGCATTCCCATCAATTATGTGGCAATATGATCAGAGAACTATACAAAAATTAATCATCGCAATAAAAGTTATCACAAAGCAAAATCATCAACAATCACAAGCTTAATTGTACAAAGACAGAACCTTTATGCAGGAAAACTAATGGGAACCACGATAAAATATGTAATAACCAGCAGAAAACGAAAGCGCGAAATAAGCCAAGCACTTTTAAGCAAATTCTCACATAGCAACTGAATACGTGGAAAAACGTGTATAAAAACTAGCGCTGGCAATGAGCAGCAGCAGGCATAGATAAAACAAAACCATTCAACTATAGAATCGTGCATAGGAATTCATTCCGTGCATCGCCTGTCAAAATCAAGCGCCCGAAGAGACCAGGAAATGGCATGAAGGATATGCGAAAATTATTAAATGATACTCGAGAATCGCTCCTCTTACGGTAGCGAGACGCTACCTCTGTGTTTGTATATAAAACAAGCCAGCAATGTCCGCGTGCTGCTCATTTTCGCATTATATTCTGAAGCTATAGGACCATAGATATTCTCGCGATATTACATCTAGAGGTAGTTTAAATCCCTGAAAAAGAACTTAGAATAATTCACGCCGCTTACGGGTTAATGATAATCGAAAATCACGCTAAGTTCCACGCGCGATCATGAATTCTCGCAGCTAAGTTCGACGCGCAATCGTAGCGGGACTTACAAGTAAACTTACGAAAGTGTTACTCACCGATTTTAATGAAGCTTTGATATTTGTAGAATTTTGAAAAATATTTGACACGTATTTTTTTTATCGGCAAAGGTATCCACTCCGAAGAGTAAAAACTACCCTTTAAAGGTAAAGGTAGAGTTAACATATTAGGTGAAACAAGTTGAAAATTTTAAAAAGTAAAATGGGTTAGGAGGATTGCTGAAATTAAATCTTATGTCAAAAGTATAAAATTCGAAAGTTTTCTTCATGTGCCACGTGCGATCATGAGTAGACGCGGCGAACACACAAGCGTTTTCCCTTTTTACTGATGCACACATACATATAGATATGAGCGATCTGATGTTTACGTTTTTTCAACAAAGTTAAAGAAACTAGATATTGCACGAAATTATCAACAAAGATTTTCAACTTATTTTATCTAATATGTTAAATCTACCCTTACCCCTTTAAGGGGTAGTTTTCACTCTTCAGAGTAGACTTTTATCGATAAAAAAAAATACGTGTCAAATATTTTTCAAAGTTCTATATGTAAAGTTTCATTAAAATCGGTGAGTGATACTTGCGTAGATTTACTTGTTAGAGAATTACACTGTCTTGTTTCCGATACTTGCACTTGCGAAAATTCTTATTCTCAATTCACGTCGATGTAAGATCTCAGCTCTTCAGGCTTCTTACTTATCTCGGTTATATCTTAATCTCGATTAATATTCTGTACAAATATTGTTAATTCTTTAGTTTCAAAAGTTAATATTATAATCAAAGCATCATTTGATTTAGATAGCCTACGTCGGGGATACGCTGGCGCGAGCGTGCGTCCGACCGTGTGGGAGGCTTCCGCCGCATTGATCAGCTTATCTCTCTCTCCTTAAATTTTTTCTTTGTACATTCTTGAAAATATTTTAAGCGCCATTTTTCATTTTATTTGAAGCCTTGCACGGTAATCGAATAGCTCATTTTGCAAAATGGACGTACGCACGGAAACATCCATGGACAGCGATCATATACGGTCCGATTGGATGCGGGAAAACGATTTTTGTAAAGACTTTTCTCCGATATTTAATTCTTAAGTCCGAAGTACGTTTTGAGAGAGTTTTGTTTTATTATGCAGAATGGTTTTATTATGCAAGAAGCCTATCATCAATTACAATACGATACTCGTGTAAAAGAACTCGAAGAACAGAGTTGGATATGCAGCAGTACTAAAGCGACGAAGAAGAATATAATTGAATTTCGAAGGTTTACTTTGTTCGGAAAATTACTCGAACGATTTATTTTTTTGGAAATTAGTGATAATTGACGATCTTATGAGAGAATCATCGTCATGCGAAGCTATCAAGGATCTTTTCATCAAAGGCAGTCATCACGACAATCTCAGTGTTATTCTTATATCGCAGAATCTTTTCCGTCAAGGGCGTGGGCAACGCGATATATCACTCAACTCGAATTACACCGTTGTTTTCAAAAATCCATGTAATCGTGCTCAAGTTCGTTGTTTGGCGCGTCAAGTCTATCGACGATCCAAAATTTCTAAAAGGGGCATACTATGACATTACGTCAAGGCCTCACGGCTATTTGCTGCTCGATCTGAAATATTCAATCCGGACGAGTATCGATTTCGAACGTATATTTTTCCCGAGGATACGACTCATTATATCTACGTGCCACGTAGATCATTTTCCAACGAATTCATATAAAAGGTGAGTATGGATAATTGCACGTGTCAGTCGGCTTTTCTCGCGATGAATGAGGACGACAAGAAATCGCATAATGTGACGAAAATCGCCACACATTCGATCGGTAAGAGAAACGCCTGTCTCCTCGCGGCGTTCTATCATTTGAACAAAAATTCAATGCATAATCTTCTTATGTGGCGCTGACGAAAAACTAATTCGTTATATTTGCGAATGTGTTTTTAATACATTCAAAGATACAAGGTTAATAAGTTTTTAGAAAAACATAGTAAAACACATTTTTTTGATCAATTCATTTTTATTTTTCAACATAGTCTCCTTTCAGCTCGATACACTTGAGCCAACGATTCTCCAACCTTTTCAAGCCATCCGTATAATATGATTTGTCCAACCCTTCAAAATAAGCCTCTGTTTCAGCGATGAGCTGCTCTCTGGTGGTAAATCTCTTTCCTCCGAACCATTTCTTCAGGTTTGGAAATAGAAAATAATCGCAGAGGATTAAATCTGGCGAATATGCTGGATGGGATAGCAATTTATAGCGGAATTCGTTGAATTTGGCCATCGGTGCCGGGACCCATGCATTGTCTTGATGGAAGAGCACTTTCTTCTTTGTCAAATATTTTTTCTTTAAAATATTGTTGAAACGGTCCAATAAGACTGCGTAATAATCACCATTGATCGTTTGCTTCGGAAGATAATCGATATAAATTATATCGCGTGCATCCCAAAAAATTGTGGCTATCACCTTTCCGACCGACTTCACAGGCTCTTGCCTTCAGAACTTTACTCGGTGAAGTCCATTGTTTTGACTGTTCCTTCGTCTCAGGTGTGAAGTAATGGATCCACAGTAATAAATTGACGCAGAAATTCATCTGGATTACGTTGAAACATCTCCAAACATTGTTTTGAAATCGTCATATGGTCGCGCTTATGGTCCACAATGAGCAAACGCAGCATCCATCTTGCCGATAGCTTTTCCATACTCAATTGTTCGTGCACAATTGATCACTGTGCCATGTGATATGCCTGTGGCCTCAACAAGCTCGCGCACTTTCATTCGTCGATCAGTCAAAACAATATCGTGGCTTTTATCGATGATTTCTGGCGTAGCAGCCTCAATTGGATGTCCCGAACGAGGTGCATCACATATGGATGTACAATCATGTTTCATTCACCCAATTGTATACAGTCGCAAACGCTGGTGCAGATATGCTACGAACATTGTCCAATTCGGCTTTGATTTCTTTCGGCGTTAAACCTTTCATATGTAGATGTTTGATCACTGTACGAAACTCGTTTTTTTCCATTTTGCAAAAAATATAAAGATTGTTCGTTTTAATCATCTATAGAAATGAAACCACGCGATGAAATCCGCTTAAAATTTGACAGTAATCAGCTGAAAGATGCTACTTGTCAAAAAGTAATGTGACATGACACTGCGAGTGCTCTCTGACAGATTTTGTAAGAACTTATTGACTTGCCCTTGTAATGTCTCGCTCGAACGTTGTGAAAAAAATCGATTAACCAAATACAAAACAACAGCTCTACGGCGTATCGTGGTGAAACGCGGAAGCATAAAAGAAAACAATTGATACAGCGGATTTTTATTAGATGTACAACTTTGTTTCCGCCGTTTTTTTTCGAAATTCGAGGCTTTAGTGTAAAAAACTGATTATATATTTATGAATCAAAGTATTGTCTATCGCTGGCCACTACTTACTCCCATCTTTCGGACAGCGTACGAATCCCGCGTCAAAAAAACTCATCTTTTGAGGCGATCCACGAATCGATTCAATTTTTTACTTCTTCATAAGACCGGAAGTGCTGATCACCAGGCCGTGTGCCATTGATCGAAACAAGTGATAGTCAGAGGGACCAACGTCTGGAAAATACAGCGAGTGGGGTAGGACTTCCCATTTCAACGTTTCCAAGTATGTCTTGATCACTTTCGCAACATGGGGTCGAACATTGTCATGCAAAATCACTTTATCGTGTCTCTCGTGTATTGCGGCCGTTCGTCTTTCAATGCTCGGCTCAAACGCTTCAATTGCGTTCGATACTGACCGCCTGTGATTGTTTCAGTCGGTTTTAACAGCTCATATTACATTACGCCGAGCTGGTCTCACCAAATACAGAGCAAGACCTTAGAGCCGTGAATATTCGGTTTGGCCGTCGACGTGGAAGCATGGCTGGGAACTCCCCATGATTTTTTGCTCTTGGGATTATCGTAATGAACCTATTTTTCGTCCCCAGTCACAATGCGATGCAGAAATCCTTTCCGTCTTTGCCTTTCAAGCAGCTGTTCACAAGCAAACAAACGCCGTTCAACATCTCTCGGCTTCAACTCGTACGGCACCCAATTTCCTTGCTTCTGAATCATTCCTATGATTTGATGCGTTTTGAAATGGCTTGTTAAGTCACTCCCAATGATTCTGCCAATTCTTCTTGATTTTGACACGAGTCTTGATCAAGTAATGCCTTCAATTCTGCATCTTCGAAAACCTTCTCTCTTCCACCGCTATGCCGGTATTCGACGTCAAAATCATCGTTCTTGAAGCGTTAAAACCACTCACAACACGTTCTTTCACTAATAGCGACCTCACCATAAGTATTTGAGAGCATTTGCTGAGCCTCAGCCGCAGATTTCTTCATATTGAAGCAGAAAATTCTCGCAAACGAGAATTTGGCTCGTAAACTGACATTTTCAATCGAGAATAACTTTATGATGCAGACACAAATCGACTAATGTTTCTATGGAGTTATGTTGACAGATGTCCAAGTTTATTGTATGACGTCTATGATCTATTTATTTCGACCACCACTTACCGCTAAAGCCATCTGTAGGAAAACAGCGGAAGCAAAGTTGTACTATCTAATACATATATTATCTTTTTATCGCTAATTATCGGAGGAACTGAATAGTGGGGATAAAACGTTATGGAGAAAGCCAAAATGGTTTTAATTTCAAAATTTCGCGAGAATGCAGCATCATCTACGTCAGAATCCGACATTCGCTGACGGAGAGTTAAAGGAAATCACGATACCCCAAAATTTGGGTAACACCGCTAGTACTAATAATACAACGCAAACTCTCGAAACTCATCTAACACGACTCGATGCGGAGATGCGTCGTATTCTAACTGGCCGCTTAACGAAAATAAGAGATGGAAAATGTATAGAGAGGCATTATGGCGATATCTGCAATTTATCCAAGAAACGCGAAGGCATAGTAAGACGCACGGGACGAAATCAAAAATGCAGAAGTCAACGCTACACAAGATGCCTTCGCTGATAACAAGACGAACGATGACGATTTTTACGATCTCACGCAAATATCCGATTTACCGCCACCACATTCCATCAGTAACAGATATTATTACGAAAAATTTCGAAATTTCGAGCGAGCATAATCATGCGATGAAAAGCATTGAAGAAATAATCAAAAGCGTATTGAAATTTCATTGTAGGAATGCCCTTACTGATGAAACATTTGTTTCGAAAAGTTGTGCCTGATAGAATTAGTTGGGACAAGCATGGAATCGTGACTATAGATAACGTCGTGAAAAATTTGAATATCATAGACTTGATAAACGATGCGCGAGAGAATAATTGTGAAAGCAGTGAAATTAATTTGCACGATTACTCTGTGCGATAAACATACCTTTTGCACTGGTGAGAAATAAAAAATTATTATCCACACACGGTGTTACTGTAAAACTTCGACTTCATTCCGCGCTTTTTATATCGAAAACACGAGTTCCATGTCGATTGTATCGAGGAAGGGGAAAAACGTACAAATTAACAAAAAAAAGATGAAAAAAATTCATTGATTTTTTCTTAAAAAGTACCAAAAATACTCCTGTATTTTTACAAACGGGAAAAAATCGATTACTTAGTTGGGAAAAACCTGATAATGATAACGTAATTTGAAAAATTATATTGTATTACGATCCGTCGCATTATGCGGGCTATTCGGCGATGGATAATCTAACTCGTGCTGTTAAACTGACTTTTTCACGAGAAGAAGTCGTGCGCTGGCTCGAATCACGCGTACACGTTGCACCGACCATTGCGTAGAAAATTTTCATGATTACAACGTAACAAACATTGACGATGTGTGGGAGGCAGATTTGATCGAACTCCGATTTAAAAAATTATAATGATATTCTTATCTGTTAATAATTATTGATGTACTAAATAATACGTCTGGGTAGAACCTAATTACGTAACAAAACAAGTAACGACGTGATAAAAGTTTTCCATCGCATACTAATGAAAAATGAAGGACGAGTACTCGTATAAGGACAAGGGCAAAGAATTTGTCGCGCAATCGATACAGAAATTTCTTTAAGAAAACGACATTCGTTTTCGGATAACGCGCAATCAGATGTCAAAGCCCTCATCGAGCGCTTTAATAGAACACTGAAGGAGCGAATGTGGCGTTTTTTCACGCATAAGAATACGCGGCGCTACATCGATGTTCTGCATTGTACGCGTTTACAATCACACGTGTCACTCGTCCACGAGAATGCAACCTGTAGCAGTAACGAGAGAAAACGCACGTATCCTTCGTGAAAATATAGTTCTTGTTGGAAAAACGAAACGTTAAAAAACGGGCGCGGAAAATAAATATCGTGTCAGAGACCTCGCATCAATAGAGCAAAATGTACTTTCTAAAAAAGTTACGAGGCTAAGAGCAAGGAGATATTTCGAATTCACCGTGATCTTGATTGACAAAACCTCATGTATGGGAACGGTGAGAATTAGCGGATGAAGTCATAGATAGTATTTTTTATGAACAAGAATTAACTCGAGTTGAGAAAAACTTATAGGAAGAGCAGTTCATCGTCGATCGTGTGATAAGAGGAGCTAATAAGCAACTGCAAGTTACCTGGCGCGGTTATTCCAGTAAGTTTGATACTTGGATTCCGCCTTCGAGTTTAATTTCTCTCCATGATAGAGGAAAAACAATTTCTTCTGGTACTTCTAAGTAACAACAGTATGCGTCATTTTCTAGATAATACAACGTCGTCTTTCACTGCGGAATTATCTCACTCTATAGTGTTGCACGGACAATGAGAGGTTGCGATATGCAAGATTTAATTTCCCTGGTTTTTACACGTACATAAAATAATAATAACGAAAATGTGATCAATTTCGTCGATGTTAAATCGATGAAGAGACGAATGGTTCGTTTACGGCAACAGAAGTTGCATTTCCAAATGGAATTTACAACGATATCCATGAGCTTATTGAGGCGATTAATACCGTGTGTAAAAATGCCGAATCGCATTTTTATTTTGGACAGAAAAGAGCGACTGGTGACAAACTTTTGATAAGTATTAACTGTAATGAGAAGTGAAAAAGGCTACCTCATATAAACTTTTCTGATAATCTTTTATGAGTGCTTGGTTTCTCATCAGCCATTTTCGATAAACATCAATTTTATTCCAAGCTTACGATACGTAAACCTAATTTCAATTAAACATAACAGAAAACTTTTCTTACTCACGGATTCAATATGAAGACGATATAACGACATGCAGATGGTTTTTGGAATAGCGAACTCTATAATTTGTGGCGCGCTATCCCCAATAAAATGTTCGTTTATTGCTATATTTGTGAATCTTACATAATAGGTGATGTACGTACTTCTCTTCTCAGAATAGTATCGATGGAGATACGCAGTCGTAATTACGCATTTGGTAAAGTATTTCTTATTTCCAAATTATATCCCATTGCGAATGAATTTCAGAACGGTCGAAATAGATATAAGAGATCATCTTGGAAATAAATTTCCATTCGAATTCGGAACACTGACGGTGTCGCTGCACTTTAAACATAAGCAATAACTTTCTTGCGTGTACGCGAGCGTGTCGGTAATACCAGTCCATAATTAGAAACTCGCGATGGAATATAAGAAGTATTTTGATAGCGGTGGAATTCCACATGTTTTCGTCGATTCGCCCTACCAACGTAGACATGGAATCAGAAGTTTTCTCGACTATTTAGTAAAATACTACATGGGCTGAAAAGTCCCGGGATTTTTAATGAAAACAAGCGTTTTTTGGGCAAAGTTATATTTATTCCTCAACATAGTTGCCTTCGAAGGCGATACACTTGGTATAGTGATTTTCCAACATTTCGATGCCCTTTCTGTACGAAACGTCCAAGCCTTCGAAATACGCCTCGGTTTCCGCGATGACTTCCTCATTCGATGTGAATCTCTTTCCC